>SJYW01030542.1:863588-877714 GCA_006410735.1 Raphicerus campestris | reverse complement strand
GCTCAACATTCAGAAAACGAAGATCATGGCATCTGGTCCCATCACTTCATGGGAAATAGATGGGGAAACAGTGGAAACAGTGTCAGACTTTATTTTGGGGGGCTCCAAAATCACTGCAGATGGTGACTGCAGCCATGAAACTAAAAGACACTTACTCCTTGGAAGAAAAGTTATGACCAACCTAGATAGCATATTCAAAAGCAGAGACATTACTTTGCCAAAAAGATCCATCCAGTCAAGGCTATGGTTTTTCCTGTGATTATGTATGGATGTGAGAGTTGGACTGTGAAGAAAGCTGAGCGCTGAAGAATTGATGCTTTTGAACTGTGGTGTTGGAGATGACTCTTGAGAGTCCCTTGGACTGCAAGGAGATCCAACCAGTCCATTCTAAAGGAGATCAGCCCTGGGTGTTCTTTGGCAGGAATGATGCTAAAGCTGAAACTCCAGTACTTTGGCCATCTCATGTGAAGAGTTGACTCATTGGAAAAGACTCTGATGCTGGGAGGGATTGGGGGCAGGAGGAGAAGGGGACGACAGAGGATGAGATGGCCGGATGGCATCTCATGGACGTAAGTTTGAGTGAACTCTGGGAGTTGATGATGGACAGGGAGGCCTGGTGTGCTGCGATTCATGGGGTCGCAAAGAGTTGGACATGACTGAGCGACTGAACTGAACTGAACCTAAACTATGGATATACTTCATTAAAAAAAAGAACCTATTTTTCACAGCTGTCCCCAGTCATTTTTACTATCAAGCAAATTGGTGAAATAGAATGTAGAACATTTGGTTGCCACAAAATAAAACCTACAGCTCCTTCTGAAGTCTGGTGAGAGTCTCCATGAGACCTCTGGAGGGCTCTTTACAACAAGATCACAGCCAAGCTCCTAGCTGAGAAGTTCAGTGTGGGGCCCAGACTCCCAAGCAATGCTGATCCTACTGGTTAGAAGTCTCACTTTGAAAATAACTGACTCAGGCAGTACTTTGCAGTTTACAAAGCACTGTCATACATCCTACCTCACTGAATCCAAGCTATTGAAGTTCAAGTTGACTGGATTTCAGGTGTCTTGTAACACTGGAAATTGAGACACAGCTGACAGGGCCAGGACCTCGAAGAGATCTTAACTGAGCACATCTTTGCTCCAGGCACTGGTCAGCATTGGTTCAGAGAAGTCAAGTCATTTCCCCAAGGCGGAGCAGCCAGAAAGTAGAAGTCAGATGTGAACATTGGCAGTGGTGTAGCTTTTCTTACAAATGACAATAAAGTCCTTGGTGTTCAAAAATACCTGTGATATTAAGCCCAGGCACCAGGTCCTGGGTTAGGCCACTTCCACGGGTCTGAAGAAAAGAGGCTCAGTCAGCGCACCGGCCCACACCAGAAAGCTGCCGGAACCCACAGCCCGCCGCCTCACACCCGGCCTCCCTCTGTCAGCGGGAACTCCTCTCCCTTGGTACCTTGGCCTTTAGCAAATCTCCACTTTCCTCTGCATCACTGGGTTCTACTGCTTTTTCACACAGACCCCGCGGCCTCGTCTTGGCGCCACTTCCCTGCGAACTTGACCCAGGTCTCCCAACTTCCAAATCAGACATCCCTGGGCCCGAACAAAAGGGGTGGGGCTCTGCCCCACGCGAGCTACGTCATCAGTTACCACTAACCTCCGATTGGCCACGACGGGTCAGGTGACTTCCTGGTGCCTCTAAACGGCGAGGGAGAGAGGCGTCACCTCACTGCCGGAAGCACAGCCAGGGCCGTTGGCAATATCTGTCCCCTAAACAAATTAGCATGATGTTTTGTGTGTGTGGCTGTGCCCGGCTGCATATGGGATTTCAGTGTCCCCCTCAGGGATGGCACCCACGCCCGGGGCCCTGGTAGCGCAGAGTTTTAACCACTAGCCTGCCAGGAAATCCCGGCATCATGTTGACCTAGGAAAATTGTTGAGCAACATCAACAATTTCTAGTTACAGCTAAATCACAGATTTCCTCTAAACCATCTTCCGTTTGCCACCACGCCCTGGACCATTTCTGCCAAGCTGGGCACAAAGAAGGCTCCCAGGTGTTGGGGGGTGATGGGCCAGTGTCCCAGGCTGAGTGCTGCTGCAACGCGGAGCCATTTCATGTCCTCTCAGGCCGTGACGTACTGCACAGCACACCTAATGTTTTTAAAAGGATGTATTATGTGGTTTAAATAAATGTCAGAGGCCAGTTGGATTCAACAGAATCTGTAGCAGGAAATGCACGGAGCACCCAAGACGTTGGGTGCAGGGGAGCCAGCTGCTGTCTCCTTCCATCAGCAGCATCTCCATCAGTGGAGGGGCCTGGAAAGTGGCCCCATTCTTCCACTCACTAGGTCATCTCTGAGCTTGAGCTGCTCCTCAGATCAGTACCATGACAGCAGTTCATTTCAGCAAAGTGAGCACCCCTGCACGCTGGACCTGGCAGGCGCAGGTGTATATCGTGAGCAGGGGACCCTTGGGGCCCCTACCCCATTCTGNTGAGCTTGAGCTGCTCCTCAGATCAGTACCATGACAGCAGTTCATTTCAGCAAAGTGAGCACCCCTGCACGCTGGACCTGGCAGGTGCAGGTGTATATCGTGAGCAGGGGACCCTTGGGGCCCCTACCCCATTCTGATGAACAGAAAGCAAAGACCCACTGGTACAAACTGCAACCCAGGGGGCACAGAGCTTTGTGGGCAGGATCTTGAGTGTCTCTATGGAGGCTTCCTGCCTCTAAGCCAGTGTTTCTCTAAGGCCAGCATGCCAGGCTTGCCCACCCCCAGGATTTGACCCAGTCAGCCTGGGTGGGGCTCAGAATCNACTAGTTTTGTGTGAGTATGGTTTCAGTGTATCTGCCCTCTGCAACACCTACCATCTTACTTGGGTTTTTCTTACCTGGGATGTTGTATATCTCTTCACGGCTGCTCCAGCAAAGCACAGCCACTGCTCCTTACCTTGGACAAGGGGTATCTCCTTACCGCCACCGTTCCTGACCTTCAACGTGGGATAGCTCCTCTAGGTTCTCCTGCGCCTGCACAGCCACAGCTCCTCTGTAGAGCTACCATATGATCCAGCAATTCCACTCCTGGGCATATCCAGAGAAAAATATGATCCAGAAGGATATATGCAATCCATGCAAGGGAATCCCAGAAAAAAATCTGCTTCATTGACTATGCTAAAGCTTTTGACTGTGTGGATCACAACAAACTGTGGAAAATTCTTAAAGCGATGGGAATACCAGACCACCTCACCTGCCTCCCGAGAAACCTGTATGTGGGTCAAGGAGTAACAGAACTGGACTGGCTCAAAATTGTGAAAGGAGTCCGTCAAGGCTGTGTATCATGGCTCTGCTTATTTAACTTATATGCAGAGTATGTCATGCGAAATGCGAGGCTGGATGAAAGCCAAGTTTGAATTAAGATTGCCAGGAGAAATATCAACAACCTCAGCTGTACAGATCATACCACTCTAATGGGCAGAAAGTGAAGAGGAACTAAAAAAACCTCTTAATGAAAGTGAAACAGGAGAGTGAAAAAGCTGGCTTGAAACTAAATATTCAAAAACCCAAGATCATGGCATCTGATCCCATCACTTCATGGCAAATAGAAGAGGAAGAAATAGAAGCAGTTACAGAATTTATTTTCTTGGGCTCCAAAATCATTGCAGATGATGACTGCAGCCATGAAATTAAAAGATGCTTTCTCCTTGGAAGGAAAGCTATCACAAACCCAGACAACATATTAAAAAGCAGAGACATCACTTTGCTGACAAAGATCTGTATAGTCAAAACTATGGTTTTTCCAGTAGTCATGGACAGATGTGAGAGTTGGATCATAAAGAAGGCTGAGGGCCGAAGAATTGATGCTTTCAAACTTTGGTGCTGGAGAAGACTCCTGATAGTCCCTTGGACTGAAAGGAGATCAAACCAGTCAGTCCAAAGGAAATCAACTTGGAATGACTGATGCTGAAGCTGAAGCTCATACTTTGGCCACCTGATGGAAAGAGCCAACTCATTGGAAAAGGCCCTGTTGCTGGGAAAGATTGAAGGCAAAAGGAGAAGGAGGCAGCAGAGGATGAGATGGTTAGATAGCATCACCAACTCAGTGGACGTGAATCTGAGCAAACTCCCGGAGATAGTGAAAGACAGGGGAACCTAGCATGCTGCAGTCCATGGAATTGTAAAGAGCTGAACATGATTTAGCAATTGAAAAACAACAATCCAGATGTCCATAGGAGCACTATTTACAATAGCCAAGACATGGCAACAGCCTAAATGTCTATTGCCAGACGAATGGATAAAGTAGACATGGCACATATATACAATGGAACACTACTCAGCCATAAAAAAGGATAAAATAATGCTATTTCAGCAACACGAAGGCAACTAGAGGTTGGCATACTAAAGTGAATTAAGTCACAGAGAAATGGAACTATCATATGATATAGCTTATGTGTGGAATCTAAAATATGACACAAATGAACTTATTTACAAAACAAGAAAAGATCCATAGAATAGAAAACAAACTTATGATTACCAAAGGGAAGTGGGGGAGGGATAAATTAGGAGTTTAGGATTAACAGGTACAAACTGCTATATAAAATCTTCCCCATTGCTCAAAAGGTAAAGAATCTGCCAGCAAATGCAGGAGACCCAGGTTCGATCCCTGGGTAGGGAAGATCCTCTGGAGAAGGGAATGGCAATCCACTCCAGTATTCTTGCTTGGAGAATCCCATATACAGAAAAGCCTGGAGGGCTACAGTTCATAGGGTCAGAAAGAGTCGGACACGACTGAGCAACTAGCACTTAACACTATATGAAATAGATAAACAACAAGGTCCTACTGTATAACACAGGAAACTATATTCAATATCTTGTAATAAACCATAATGGAAAATAATATGAGAAAGAATGTATATATGTCATAACTGAATCACTTTGCTGTACATCTGAAACATTGTAAATCAACTATACTTCAGTTAAAAAATTAGCCTTGTAGAGCACTAAATACTTATTAAGTGTGAAACAAAAAGAATGGATGATAATATTTACCCCAACATGTATTGCTGGGATAAACTGAACTAGATGTATATATAAAGTATGGCGTATATTGTGAGCTTCATAGTTTTTGCCTGCCTGGGGTGAGGCAGTCGCTTGAAAAACGTGGCTTGTTTTAAGGACACTGAAAAAGGAGGAGAAAGTGAAATAAAAATTAAGAGGAAGAAGAGAGGAAATAATGAGTTTCTCCTGGAAAAATCTGTCATGGGGTCCCTCAATCTTTCAATCTTTTGAGTTCTAAACAATAATGACCCTGGTTGATACTTAGCTCGCATAAAGAAGAAAGACTTTGCATGATCATAAAACACAATTCTCCTGTGTACAACTGAGACTTTCACACGTGTCCAGCAGGAGCCTCAGCCCCAGATGGAGGCCAACACTACTCCCTTGATCCCTGTTCACCTGAATGGCATTTCTTGTCACCAGCAAGGGCTGGCTTTGAATCCTTATCAAGCACGTCTCCAGGATTAGCTGTTCTATTTTCTGTGAGCCTCACACCACTTGCAGGCAGATTAATCCTCTTAAAGAATGAATGCTGACTAAGTAAGTGGTTTCTGGTCTTAACGGCTGGAACACTAATGTTAAGATGCTGCCTTAAAAGCACAGAGTCACTAGCCTCACACACCATGCCAGTTACGCTCATGAATAAGAAATCTTCAGTCGCTCTAAATCAACTTTAATCAATTAAATAGTTCTGTCCTTATTTTAGATTCTCTTGTTAGCTCTGGAACTTTGGTTATTAAAACCATAAAATGTACTGGGCTGGAAATATGTTTCATTAAGTAAAGTCTGTACGATATTAGTATTAATTAACTTCTTATTGAGTGAAGGGGCTGACTTTATTTTTAAGTGGTAGAAAGAGCTCCTGATTTAGAGGCATAACTGGGTTTGGATACTTAAGGGATTCAAAAGCGTATGTCACCCACCCAATCCTAATTCCCAGGATACTTCTCCAGGAGGTAGGGTCTCAGCTTTCCACTGTCACAGGGCCATGTCCTTTGGTCCAGAGATGGTTGGCTATCCATTTACCAGCCACCCTCCCTGGGCCTTCTTTCTTCTTACCACCTGCTCCCCAGTCTAGAGGTGAAGTGTCCCATGTCCATCCTTATACTTTTTTGCTGCTAGGGCATGGGCCTGAGATCATATTCTGGCCATTTGAGAATAAATCTTCTGGTGGCTTCTGGAAGGAGGCACAGGAGGAGATGTGACCACAGCTGTCAGGGTCACCAGTGTCAGGAGCTGCATGTCTACGCCAGAGGCACCATGGGCTCCACCCAGGAGAAGCCAGCACCGGAGGGTGGCCAGGGCCCTGGATGCTGGTGGGGAGCCCTGGTCTGTTCCCTGTGGCCTGGAGCACCTGAGGCGCGGCAACCCTTCAAAGAAGGTGGCGCGTGGGAGTGGGGCACAAAGGTTTCATGCCCACACCCGCCACAGAGCGTGTAGGAGAAGCAGCAGAGTCTCCTCCCCTCTAGCGTGTGGCCTTCATGGCTTCATCTACGCGCAGAGCCACGAGAGCGGCTGCCTGAGAAATTCAGCCTGGAAGACAAGTGGCTCATGGGAGCTCACAGACACAAGACACCAGTCGAAGCCAGATTTCCAGGCAACCTGGATGACCCGAGGCTTCCCCCTGTCCACCTTGGGAGGGCCTTGATCTGGGCCATGCAGCACAGCAGCCCCAAGTGAACCTGGGGCCCTGTGGCCAGGCAGAGCAGCCCCAGAGACCAGCTGCCACATGGGGACAGGCCACATTTTGCTAAATGTGCTGATATTTCAAGGGAAACCGAGACTGTGATTATAGGCAAAAGATTCAGGCTTTTAACCGTTTTCTAAAAATATTAAGCCCAGTAAGACCACCCTCTTTCTCCCTGCTACCAAGCAAACCAAAAATGCGTTGCCCACAATCACCGGGTACTCAGGTTGCCTGCTGGAGTTTCCTGTGTTTCCTCTCCTTGCCCCTAGCCTCGCCTCTGCTCTGCCAGGAACCTCCAGTCTCACCCAGGGCCCTCAAATGCCTGTCTCCAAGATCGCCTTCTCTGACCTCTGTGTCACAGACCACCAGTGTCCACACCAACAGAAGCCCCCCAGCTGGTCTCCTGGCCCCACAGTGCAGCTAGGTCGAGCTGTGACACAGATGGGCCCCCTCAACTCCTGTAGGGGCCCCAGCGGAGCAGGCTGACATCTGTGTGCAGAACTAAACCAAACCTGACCCTCACCACAGGTCGTTTACAAAAACCAACTTGTGTTAGGCCATAGAGTGAAATAGTAGTGCATACTCAGTAGTGTCTGACTCTTTATGATCCCATAGACTGTAGCCCACCAGGTTTCTCTGTCTATGGGATTCTTCAGCAAGAATACTGGAGTGGGTTGCCATTTCCTACACCAGGGGATCCTCCTAACCAAGGGATTGAATTCGTTTCTTGCATTTCCTGCCATAGAGCTTAAAACTGTAAAACTTCTAGGAGAAAACACTGGAGATCATTGTTACAGCCTTGGGTTAGGCAAGAATGTCTTAAATGGGATACAAAAATTGCAAAAGGACACGCTGATAATTTTTAACCTACAAAATAAAAGACATTTGCTCTTTTAAAGACAGAAAAATGTAAATGTTAAAATTTTTAAAGTCTGGGAGAATATATTTGCAAAACATATATCTACTAAACTACAGGTTTGGAGAATATATAAAGAACACTTAGAACTCAATGTTAAGAAAATAAACAGTAAAAGAAAAAAAAATGGGCCAGAGATCTATACTTCAGAAAGAAATGTATACATATAACAAGCAAGCACATGAAAAAATGCTCAATGTTATTTGTCACGAGGAGAACGTGAATGAAAATCAGAATGAGACATCATTATACACTAGTCAGGATGGCCAGAATTAAAAAGGCTTACAATACCAAGTGCTGATCAAGATATAGAACAGAAACATTCACACATTTGTTTATTATTATTATTCTTATTTTGGTGCAGACACAAATGGCAGAGTCACTTTGTACGTAGCTTGGCAATTTCTTCCAAAGTGAAACACATTTCATTTGACCCCATGATCTTGCCCCTAGTTATTTACCCAAGAGAAATTACTTAGGTAATTTCTTATAACCCTAGAAAAACCCACGGAGCCTTTTTATTTTTTTTTTCAAATTCGTAATTGCCCCAAACTGGGACTAGCCCAAACATCCATCAGCTAGTGAGAGGATGAACTAATTGAGGAGTATCCATACATGGAATAGCAATCAGCGTTGAAAAGGAACAAGCTGTTGATTCACAGACCAACATGGATGAATCCCAAATGCATTCTACTGAGTGTGAAAAGTCAGACATAAAAGGCTGCATACTGTGAGATAGCATTCATGTGACAATCTTGAAAAGGCAAATTATTAGGACAGAAAACAGCCCAGTGGCTGCTAGAAGTGGGGCGGGGGCATGAGGGACCCTTTTGGGAAGATGAAACTGTCTACATCTTTACTGATGTCATGGTAACACAACTGTGTATCTTTATAAAACTGCAAAATGTGAATTTTTCTGAAGGCAAATTATTATTGACTGTACCTTGTGCTTTGTGGGATCTAAATTCCCTGACCAGGGAACAAACCAACGACCCCAGCTGTGGAAATGCAGAGTCCTAACCACTGGACTGAGAAAGTCCCTGAAACCAAATTAAATCTCAATAAAAACATGTTGATGTATGGCAAAACCAATACAATATTGTAAAGTAAAAAAAAAAAAAGAAAGAAACAGACATAGGTAATATCCTTCAGTGAATATCTGGCTGTAAAGTCATCTGATTCAAGCTTCCAAAGGAAAAGGACAATTTTACATGTTAAGACATCATAAGGAAAATGGGTTTCAGTGGAAATTTGAAACATGAGCTGCAGGAACCCAGGCTCAGGGAGGCAGGAGACGGAGAGTGCCTCCCTGGGGCTGATGTTCAGCCTCTCTCTTCACAGACTGAGCCCGGAGAAGCTGTGGCTCACCTGGGCTGGACCAGCTCCGGATCCCAGGTGCTGGCATGTGGCTGGTCCATCTTTCTGCACACCAGCAAACACACACCTTGGACCAAGTGTCATCCCTGAGCAGATCAATTGCTATGTAGGGGCCAAAGAAGGGCAGGGGGATCTATGGGAAGTTCCACTATGAGGAGAGGGCACGGTGCTGATCAGCCCTAGACAGGCAGATCAGACCCACACGTCATTTTGGGATAAAGTAGAAATGCCTGAACATGACAGCGAAGTCCCTCCCTAGCTTTGCATCCTGGTCTCTCGCCAAGCCCCCTGATGCGCTCATGTCCTCCTGCCTTCATGCTATGAAGAAATGCAACTACTAGGCAAATTCCTCCTTGGTTTTGGCAGGGCCTGCAACCTTTTCCCTGGTTCCCTCTGTGTGGAACTGACCATCTTGGATATACTCCAGGGCTCCACTGGGGCATCACTGCCTCCAGGAAGTCTTCCCTCTGCATGCCGGGGGAAGTCTGGATTTCTCGTTTGAAAGAGTCAAAGGATCACCCTGTTTGGAACATGGGTGGGCATGTGACTGGTGGGGGAATCTGTTAAAAATGCACAGTGACCTCAGGGGGGTAAACTCTTGTCAGGCAGGCAGGATGGGCCCCAGGCTTCTGGGGTGGGCACTGTGCTCATGTCCTGACTGCAGGTGGCTCCCACCCCCAGTCCTGAGTGCTGACCACCAGCTTACAGCACTGCCTTCCTGGCGCACCTGCCTGGGCCCAGTGGGGCTACAGGCCTGACCTTTCCCCCATGGGGTCAGAAGTGAATTCAGGTCACTCTGGCCAGCGCATTTTACTGTCAGGGTGCCATTCATCTTGTTCTTTTCCTTCGTTAAGGCTATCGGCAGTATTGGAGCTGGAGCCTGGGCCCAAGGGCACAGCATTCCCATTCTCCATTCATTTGATCTGCTGATGAATTCATCTGCAGGATAAGCTTCCCAGTGATGACATACCCCCAGGTGCCCGCGCAGTGCCAGGCACTCCCCTACTGGAATGGCCCTAGTGAGCAGCGCGTGCTTACTCCTTCCCATGCCCACAGCCAACAGGGGAGAAAAGTATTAATCAGTTCATTTCTGATTGTAATTAGAGTCTATCAGATTCTCTACTTGCAACTAAAGGAGCCTTCTAGCGCATCATGGGATAACTGAATACTTCACCATTACAAAATCCCATTTTCTGTGCTGACACATAATTGCAGCCATAGGATTTCCCTCGATGAGGCTCTTGAGCCCAAAACCACACTGCCTTATACGCAGTAGGCTGGTTCTCCAGGGTAATTTACACCCTCGTGGCTGTACTGTATGGTGGTGGCATCCATCCTTCTGAACAAATGCCAGTGGGCATTTGGAATTTGCAGCTGGGGAAGGCACTAAGGTGCAGTCTGCCCACAGGATTGGCTGGTCTGGATCATCACGCAGGGGACAGCTGCAGCTTCTGTAGCCATAAGAGTGACAAGTTCATGAACTTGGATCATGCAATGGTGAGGAGCGGGCCCTGCCCAGAAGGGAGAGGCAGGCAAGGTCTACACAGAGCTGGAACATGCGGGGAATGAGGGCTTGTCCGAGGAATTCTGGGGATCGATGTCACCATGAAAACACTTGAGGACATTTATTTTCATCCCTTCTCAGTGAAGAGTAGTGTTTGAAAACCCATACATTTTCAGACAGCTAAATATGACACTTGAGTCTTGAGTGGATCTTTTGAGGGAGGGGAAAGAAATACCATAAGGAACATTGTCAGGCCAACTAGCAAAATTGGAATCTTGACCAAGAATAGATGCACACAGTTTATCATTATTAAGCTACAATTTTGTAACTGTACTGTGATTATGAGAGATAATATCCCTACTCATAGGAAGGACATATCACGATATACATGAGTTTGTTCACTAAGTCACGCTTGATTCCTTGTGACACCATGGACTGTACCCCACCAGGCTCCTCTGTCCATGGGATTTCCTATACAAGAATACTGGAGTGGGTAGCCATTCCATTCTCCAAAGGATCTTCCCAAACCAGAGATCAAACCCCCGTCTCCTGCATTAGAAGGATTCTTTACCACTGACAAGCCCATATATAGGGGTAAGGGGCTTTAGTGTATGGAATTTACTTAGAAATAATCCAGGAAAACATGTCTACATATAAGGTGCTTTTCCAACACCTATAAAAGCCCTTTGTCTATCCGGCTTTCTGGCTGGTTCACTGTTTCTTTGCTGACTGGAACCAAACTTACATGGCTCTCCAGAACTGGCCCATGTCTTTTTCCTCTTTAACTTGCTCTGGATCCTTTGTCTATTACAGGAATCTTTGTGTTCAGTTAAGTTCTTCCAGGAACTAAGTTCCTTTGCATTATTCTCTAGATGTTTCATCTTAGGGTTTTCTGAACTTGGACCAATGGGGAGATACTTTCAGGATGCTTATTTCAGTTACAAGAAAGGATGAGCTTTCCTGGATAAATCAGGCCAAAGGTGGGAAACACAAAAGTTATAAAAAGTGCCCTTAAGGGTTTTGGCAGAATCCTTATTCTGCACTTAGGAGCTACTTCAGTTCAGTTCAGTTGCTCAGGCGTGTCCAACTCTGCCACCCCATGGACTGCAGCATGCCAGGCCTCCCTGTCCATCACCAACTCCCAGAGCTTACTCAAACTCATGTCCATTGAGTCGGTGATGCCATCCAACCATCTCATCCTCCGTCCTCCCCTTCTTCTCCTGCCTTCAATCTTTCCCAGCATCAGGGTCTTTTCAAATGAGTCAGTTCTTTGCATCAGGTGGCCAAATTACTGAAGCTTCAGCTTCAGCACTAGTTCTTCCATTGAATATTCAGGACTGATTTCCTTTAGGATGGACTGGTTGGATCTCCCTGCAGTCCAAGGGACTCTCAAGAGTTCTCCAACACCACAGTTCAAGCATCAATTCTCCAGCGCTCAACTTTCTTTATAGTTCAAATCTCACATCCATACATGACTACTGGAAAAAACAAAGCTTTGACCAGACGGACCTTTGTTGGCAAAGTGATGTCTCTGACCTTCGGCAAATTATCTAACCTCTGGGAGACTGTGTTTCCTACTCTGTGCAGTGGGCATCTCCTAGTAACAAGCTCAGAGGGTGAAATCAGAGGATTAATGAAATGTTTTGCACAAAACGCACGCTCAATGAAGGTAAGTTATTACTGCAGCTGTTTTTATAATACCAAATCCCAGAAAAAGACATAATTATTGTTATTATCCTATTTGTATTATAATTTTGATTCAATAGAGATATTAAAAATCATGTTAATTACAATGGTGATGAACGCAGGGGTTCCTTCTTACCTTTCGCTTTATGTTACAAGTTAACATCTCATTTAACCCTCAGGACATTACTCGTTAGGCGGGCTTATTAGCCTGTTTCAAAGATAAGGACTTTGAGGCCTGTTGGTATACAGAAAATAAACAGGGCCTCCCACTCCACGCGCGCTCCGGGGCGGATACGCAGATAGGGAAACTGTGGCTATGAGGGGTCAAGGCTCCAGACCCCGCCGGCGGCGGGCGGACACTGAAGCCCAGGTTCCCCGGTCCCATGCGGGACCGCAGCCCAAGGCACAGCCAGTGCAGCCGCCGCTCCTCAGGCTCCTCCGTCCAGTCTTCCGCTGCGCCCGGGACGGGGAATGGGGCCGCACAGTTTCAACTTGAGTTTCAAAGAATTCGCTTGCAAATTGCCTTCCAGGAGAGGTCTGATGTGTGTTTCGAGGGCGCTCCAGGCTGGGTGGTCGCGGTTCTACGTCCGGGAGTCCCGAGAGCGGGACCAGGGGTCCGNAAGCTTCAGCTTCAGCACTAGTCCTTCCATTGAATATTCAGGACTGATTTCCTTTAGGATGGACTGGTTGGATCTCCCTGCAGTCCAAGGGACTCTCAAGAGTTCTCCAACACCACAGTTCAAGCATCAATTCTCCAGCGCTCAACTTTCTTTATAGTTCAAATCTCACATCCATACATGACTACTGGAAAAAACAAAGCTTTGACCAGACGGACCTTTGTTGGCAAAGTGATGTCTCTGACCTTCGGCAAATTATCTAACCTCTGGGAGACTGTGTTTCCTACTCTGTGCAGTGGGCATCTCCTAGTAACAAGCTCAGAGGGTGAAATCAGAGGATTAATGAAATGTTTTGCACAAAACGCACGCTCAATGAAGGTAAGTTATTACTGCAGCTGTTTTTATAATACCAAATCCCAGAAAAAGACATAATTATTGTTATTATCCTATTTGTATTATAATTTTGATTCAATAGAGATATTAAAAATCATGTTAATTACAATGGTGATGAACGCAGGGGTTCCTTCTTACCTTTCGCTTTATGTTACAAGTTAACATCTCATTTAACCCTCAGGACATTACTCGTTAGGCGGGCTTATTAGCCTATTTCAAAGATAAGGACTTTGAGGCCTGTTGGTATACAGAAAATAAACAGGGCCTCCCACTCCACGCGCGCTCCGGGGCGGATACGCAGATAGGGAAACTGTGGCTATGAGGGGTCAAGGCTCCAGACCCCGCCGGCGGCGGGCGGACACTGAAGCCCAGGTTCCCCGGTCCCATGCGGGACCGCAGCCCAAGGCACAGCCAGTGCAGCCGCCGCTCCTCAGGCTCCTCCGTCCAGTCTTCCGCTGCGCCCGGGACGGGGAATGGGGCCGCACAGTTTCAACTTGAGTTTCAAAGAATTCGCTTGCAAATTGCCTTCCAGGAGAGGTCTGATGTGTGTTTCGAGGGCGCTCCAGGCTGGGTGGTCGCGGTTCTACGTCCGGGAGTCCCGAGAGCGGGACCAGGGGTCCGGGCGCCCACGCCCAGCTGCCGGCTTCCAGTCCCCCGTGCCAGCTCCCGGCAGCAGCGACCAGCGGGAGCGCCCGGCCCCACACCCCGCCAGCGCCCCGAGCTCCCTCCGCGACCCGCTCTGCGCCCAGGCCGCGGCCCTGCCCGCGCTGGCCCCGAGCGGTCCGGGCTGCGGTGGCAGCGGCGGCGGCGGCGGGAGGAGGAGCAGGAAAAGCGACCGGGGGAGGAGGCGGAGGTGGAGGCGGCGGCGGCGGCGGCGGCGGGCGGGGCCGGGCGG
>SJYW01030542.1:772447-859820 GCA_006410735.1 Raphicerus campestris | reverse complement strand
TGTGAGGGGAGGGAGGATGGGCCCTGGGGCTGGCCCCAAGCTGGCCACCTGAGCCACTGAGAGAAGCTGATGGTCCACTGTTGTGATCCCCAGACAGTCCTGGGGGTGGTGGGGGGAGAGGAAGAGCTTTTGGTTGTTGCCCGTTCCCTCCGTGGAGCTGTGGGTGCTTGGTGCAGGCTGCATGGCACGTGGGCCTTGGCCTCGGGCTTGTCTTGCCTGCACCCACAGTGTTCTCTCCAGCAGCGGCCACACAGGGGCCCAGGCAGGTGAGGCTGAAGGGTGCTGTCTGACCCATTCCGCATGACCTTTGTCTTTAGGGCTCAAGGCTTTGCTTTGATGTCTGGGCCCTGCCGTGCCACCCGTGTTCAGTGATGTCACTGGGAGGCGGATGGTGGGCCTCGGGGTATGGCCATTTGGTTGCCCTCATTGTGTGAGGAGACCCTGGGGCCCCTGTACAGGGTCTCTTCTTGGCAGCCAGACTGTCTGAAGAAGCCTCTTCTCCACCGTGACTGGGAGGGCAGTAGTAGTCTGGGGCTGTCAGCTGTTTGGCATCAGCAGCTGTGCTCAGAGTGGTACCAGGAGCCCTGTTACTGGTTCAGGAGGGGAACCCACGTGCCCATAGTGAGAGCGGGGCCTCGAGGGATCAGACTGGGCCCTGCACTTCCCGTGGGCCCCCTCTTGCTTCCTTGTTCCTGATGCTTGGGGTTTGCGCCGCCTGGGTCTCCATCTCCTCTCCTGGCTGGCTGTTCTGCTCTTACGTTTGTGAGTGAGCCCCCTCCCCCGCCCCCAGCTTTATGCCTTTTAAAAGATCCCCACTGGAGGCCCTCCGTTTCTGCTCCCGAGGCTGTAGGGCGCGTGTGATCAGGTCCAGGAGCTCACATCCCGGGTGGGAGCAGGGGGCAGGTGGGCCGGCACACCTGAGCCACCACCTCGAGGAGCGGCAGACCAGCCTGAGGTCTGGCCCCCAGAGGAAAGGGACTGTCTCTGGGACCGTGGCCAGGCCATCCCTGTGCACGTTGATCTCTTCTGGATTATCAGGGTTGGATCCTATGCCTTGGTTCCCTCCGCAGCGTCTCTGCCTCCAAGCTGTGGTGATTGGCCCAGACAGAGAGGAGGGCTCGTGGTCCTGCACTTGAGGTTGGATGCCCTGCTGGTTCTGCTCTCAGAACCAGCCTCCCCAGCTTTCATTGGCTTGACTTTAAAATACTGAAAGAACAGAGTCTTGATCACCATGGAGCCCGTCCTCCTGGGGTGAATTTCTGCTCTTTTCACCCCCTCCTTCACTGCTTGTCCCGGGAGCTGCATGCTGGCGGCTCCTCTACATCTGCACACGGCACCCCAGTGGGCCTCCCTGCTCCCCGTACCTGTGAATGTGGCACCGCATCCGAGTTCAGTGTTCTAAGGGCTACGGACAGCTCCCAGCCCTTCCTACCACAGGCTCTGCTGGGAGCACTGGCATCCTTACTTGCTTGGATACCTCCCGCAAGTTGCTTACTCTTGGCCTTCGTCATCCTTTGTTTCAGGGCTGTGTTTGCATTTGTGTGTGTATGGTTATATGTGTGGAATGTATATGCTGTCTCTTATACACATCTAGATGTGTATAAGAGACAGGTTATGCTGTTTTCATTGTTAATTTACAAGGTCTCTCTCTATTAATTAGAAAGAAGACTACTTTGTTTGTATGTTTGTCTCTGGACCCATTAGCTGTAAAAAACCTTGTGTCACTGGCTGAATTCTGCCTTCGGCACCAATCACTGTGAGCGAGAAGCCTCTCCTGGCCTCAGAGCAGCCCAAGGGTAGGATGATATGAGCAGAGGTAGACGGTGGGATGGAGACCTCGCCTGCCACAGCCCACTTGAACCAGACCATGGGGAAGGACAGACATCAAAAATTGGTTCTTTGTGACCAGAAACAAGACATTTGCAGTGGCTGAGATACACAGGCTCAGACACGCTGTGATGCTGGACGCCTGCATGGAGACTGCTGGGCGCAGGTACACGGGGCCTGGTGGCCTCTGTCTTTAGGACCCCAGGGTGCTCGGTGTCTGGAGTCTGCAGAGACACCTGTCCCAGCTGGGACTGAAATGCACATGAACCGCACATCCTGATGAGCTGCCTGTGCCCCCGAGTGGCTCCTGCACCGTGTCTGGGGTAGTACTGTTGGCAACCTCCATCCCCCAGAAGTCTGGCTGGGTCTTGGAGCCAGGTCCGTGGGCCCAGGTACCAACAGCCGCAATCTCGCCTGGTAGCACAGGCTCAGAAAGCACGTGTCCTGGAAAGAGTTCGCTGTGTTTTTGCCCTCTTCACTGTCACTGCAACTGAAACTGCATTGGGTGGCTGGGATCTTCAGCTGTCTTTGCACTGCCCAGCAGCCTGCCTGTCTGGCTCTGGCTGCGAGCTTACCATTGTCTCACTTTGCAAGAGAGAACCCAGAAGGTACCTGGAGACCCCCTGTCACGTGGCTGCCAACAGTAAGGGACCCCCAGGCGCCTGGATCAAATTTGAGATGCTTGTTGAAGGGGAGAGACCCTGCAAATGCTCACTTCTCCCACCTGCTGGGCTTTTAGTTTATTTTTTTGAGAAACTTTCATCCCTGGGAGTGTTTTCTTCCCGTCTTTTATGAGTTGTGAACACACTTTAATATGAAGACTTTAATTATATCCCGTATCAGTAATAATCTTAGAATTTTCTGCTCCAAGAAACTCATCTTGACCAAAAAGCTGCTACAAACTGAGGAACGTTTCCATTCAGGGTTTTTTTCAGTAGCATCACGCACGCAGGCTTCCTGGGGGGCTCAGTGGTAAAGAAGCTGTCTGCCGATGCAGGAGGCACAGGAGACAGGTTCCATCCCTGGGTCGGGAAGATCCCTTGGAGGAGGAAATGGTAACCCTCTCCAGTATTCTTGCCTGGAGAATCCCATGGACGGAGGAGCCTGGTGGGCTACAGTCCATGGGGTTGCAAAGAGTCGAGCATGACTGAAGCAGCTGAGCACATCGTGTGCATAGGAGGTCTTGTCAGGCCTGAGGGTGATGCCTGCATGACGTCTGGGACCCTACTTGGGGAATCTTCCTGTTGGCTGGGAGGTTGAGCTGGGTGATGTCCTGTATGGACCAGCACAGATTGTGGGTGTGTCACCCCAAAGCTTCCAGGTTTCTTATTCCAAAATGCTGTTGGGTTCCTTTGAAGAACTGTGTAGGTTTCATGGGACCCTGCCAGGATGTTTCTATAGATGAAGGAATGCATGAGACCTCTCAACATCTCCTAGTGGAGGAGGGGTATGTCAGGGTAGCTTCTTGCTCCCTGGTTTGGTCATTCCCTAACTGCAGACCTGGCCTGGCCCTTCCCCACCCTGGGGCCTGCAAGGCTGCGGTGGACACCCCTGGCCTGTGTCATGTCCTTCTCTTCCCAGCTGGGGCCCTGTCTTCTACTCTCTTGCCTGGCCTTCCCACGTAAGTTGTGTCCATTTAAAGGGTCAGTAGCTTTCTAATCCCTCAGTACCTTTGGGTGGACTTTTGAAGTTTTTTTTTTTTTTTTTAATCAGAGCAATACATGTACGTAGTTTGAAGAGTCAGTTCCCCAGAAGTAACCAGGCTTATCAACAGTTTCTGTATCCATCTCTGTATTTCTAAGCAGATGTTTAATAATGTATTACAATTCCTTACCACCTGTCCTTCTCTCCACCCATCCAAAGCTCAGCTTCGTGTAGGATTCTTTCACTTCCCTTCTTGGAAGGTGAGGAGTGGACCTCCGTCTCATCCGCATCCTGACCTATATATCCTGTCTCCCATCGTCTCTGGCAAGAGCAGCTGGACCAGCACGCCCTGCGGCTGCTGTGGGGACAGCCCTAAAGGCTGCCCGTGGTCCGGCCACGTGTGCTGGGATCACTTTCTCTGTCTTCCAGGACGTCTTGTTTTCTTCTGGAGTCATATTTGCCTTTGCTTGGTAGTTTATGTACTTACCGCTCCCTACCCCAACCCCCACTCCAAGCCGACACAGGTGTGCAAATATTCTCTTGGACACCTTTAGGTATCCTGCCAGTTGTGTCTCTGGGAAACAGCCTCTCGTGTGCCTTTTGTCCCCAGGGGCCTGGCTGCCCTCCAGCCTTCCTGCTCAGCTTGATCCCTGTCTCCTCCTCCATGGTCCTGGGCGGGGCCTTTGTTCTTTTCTTGGCTCTCGTGATTCCTGTTTCGTGGTTTCTTCCCACAGTTTGATGGGGAGCATTTCATAATAGCTTCCAAAGAAGAGATGCATGCAAATTTTTTGAGACCTCGCTTGTCCAAAAATGTCCTTATTGTACCCTTCACTTTTCAGTGTTTTATTTTTTATTCACTTATTTTTTCCATGTCTGGAAACTTGTAGGATTTTCTCTTTGTGTCTTTATTCAGAAATTCCTTGTAGCTATGCCTTGTTGGGCATCTACATGTATTGTGCAGAGCACATCAAGGCTCCTTCAAGCTGGAGACTCAGATCTTTGGGGACCATTTTTAAAATTAGTTCTTTAATTTCTTTCCCCTCCCCCAGTCTTCTCTTCTTTCTTCCTAGAATCACTTTTATTTGATGGTTAGCTGCTGGACTGGTTCTCTAATTATCTTTTATTTTGTTGAGTTCTTCTAAGTTGTTAACTTGGCTTTTAACTGGATTTTACATTTTTGTTTTCACTGTTAATTTCTAAGGACCTCTTTATTTCTTTTTTGATTATTATTATTTTTACTTTTTTAGACTTTACTTTTTGGACGAGTTTTACAGTTACTGCAAAATTGAGCAGAAAATATGGAGATTTACTGTTTACACTGCTTGTCTCCACTGCCCCCAAGTCTCCCCACTGTCGACATCCCCCACCAGTGAATGAAAGTGCTCTGTCGTGCCTGACTATGTGCTGCCCCATGGACTGTAGCTTGAAAGATCCTCTCTCCATGTGGATTCTGCAGGCCAGAGTTCTGGAGTGGGTAGCCTTTCCCTTCGCCAGGGGATCTTCCCGACCCAGGGATGGAACCCAGGCCTCCTGTACCGCAGGTGGGCTCTTTACCAGCTGTGCCTCTGGGGAGTGTGTTCCAGGCAGCGGGCCTGCCGTGGAGTGTCCCTGCCCCGAGCCACCGCCCCCGCTTTCATGTTGCGCCGCTGCTGTCTCACATCTCGGATGCACAACTTTCTTAAACCTCTTTTTGGATATACTTCCTTTTCTGGAGGGAGGGGAGGCGATTTCTTCCATAGTTTCTCTTCTCTCCAATTTTTACATTATTTCTTTTTCTGCACTTTTAGCTTACTCAGAAAGCAGAGTTTATGACAAGCAAGAACTTATCTGTGGCTCAGAGGGTAAAGAATCTGCAGTGCAGTAGACCCAGGTTTGATCCCTGGGTCAGAAAGATCCCCTGGAGGAGGAAATGGCAGCCCACTCCAGGACTCTTGCCTGGAAAATCCCATGAATGGAGGAGCCTGGTGGGCTACAGTCCATGGGGTCTCAAAGAGTCGGATGTGACTGAGCGACTGCACTTTCTTTCCTTTCTGAGGGAGGCATTGTGAGGGGAGGGAGGCACTGTGAGGGGAGGGAGGATGGGCCCTGGGGCTGGCCCCAAGCTGGCCACCTGAGCCACTGAGAGAAGCTGATGGTCCACTGTTGTGATCCCCAGACAGTCCTGGGGGTGGTGGGGGGAGAGGAAGAGCTTTTGGTTGTTGCCCGTTCCCTCCGTGGAGCTGTGGGTGCTTGGTGCAGGCCGCATGGCACGTGGGCCTTGGCCTCGGGCTTGTCTTGCCTGCACCCACAGTGTTCTCTCCAGCAGCGGCCACACAGGGGCCCAGGCAGGTGAGGCTGAAGGGTGCTGTCTGACCCATTCCGCATGACCTTTGTCTTTAGGGCTCAAGGCTTTGCTTTGATGTCTGGGCCCTGCCGTGCCACCCGTGTTCAGTGATGTCACTGGGAGGCGGATGGTGGGCCTCGGGGTATGGCCATTTGGTTGCCCTCATTGTGTGAGGAGACCCTGGGGCCCCTGTACAGGGTCTCTTCTTGGCAGCCAGACTGTCTGAAGAAGCCTCTTCTCCACCGTGACTGGGAGGGCAGTAGTAGTCTGGGGCTGTCAGCTGTTTGGCATCAGCAGCTGTGCTCAGAGTGGTACCAGGAGCCCTGTTACTGGTTCAGGAGGGGAACCCACGTGCCCATAGTGAGAGCGGGGCCTCGAGGGATCAGACTGGGCCCTGCACTTCCCGTGGGCCCCCTCTTGCTTCCTTGTTCCTGATGCTTGGGGTTTGCGCCGCCTGGGTCTCCATCTCCTCTCCTGGCTGGCTGTTCTGCTCTTACGTTTGTGAGTGAGCCCCCTCCCCCGCCCCCAGCTTTATGCCTTTTAAAAGATCCCCACTGGAGGCCCTCCGTTTCTGCTCCCGAGGCTGTAGGGCGCGTGTGATCAGGTCCAGGAGCTCACATCCCGGGTGGGAGCAGGGGGCAGGTGGGCCGGCACACCTGAGCCACCACCTCGAGGAGCGGCAGACCAGCCTGAGGTCTGGCCCCCAGAGGAAAGGGACTGTCTCTGGGACCGTGGCCAGGCCATCCCTGTGCACGTTGATCTCTTCTGGATTATCAGGGTTGGATCCTATGCCTTGGTTCCCTCCGCAGCGTCTCTGCCTCCAAGCTGTGGTGATTGGCCCAGACAGAGAGGAGGGCTCGTGGTCCTGCACTTGAGGTTGGATGCCCTGCTGGTTCTGCTCTCAGAACCAGCCTCCCCAGCTTTCATTGGCTTGACTTTAAAATACTGAAAGAACAGAGTCTTGATCACCATGGAGCCCGTCCTCCTGGGGTGAATTTCTGCTCTTTTCACCCCCTCCTTCACTGCTTGTCCCGGGAGCTGCATGCTGGCGGCTCCTCTACATCTGCACACGGCACCCCAGTGGGCCTCCCTGCTCCCCGTACCTGTGAATGTGGCACCGCATCCGAGTTCAGTGTTCTAAGGGCTACGGACAGCTCCCAGCCCTTCCTACCACAGGCTCTGCTGGGAGCACTGGCATCCTTACTTGCTTGGATACCTCCCGCAAGTTGCTTACTCTTGGCCTTCGTCATCCTTTGTTTCAGGGCTGTGTTTGCATTTGTGTGTGTATGGTTATATGTGTGGAATGTATATGCTGTCTCTTATACACATCTAGATGTGTATAAGAGACAGGTTATGCTGTTTTCATTGTTAATTTACAAGGTCTCTCTCTATTAATTAGAAAGAAGACTACTTTGTTTGTATGTTTGTCTCTGGACCCATTAGCTGTAAAAAACCTTGTGTCACTGGCTGAATTCTGCCTTCGGCACCAATCACTGTGAGCGAGAAGCCTCTCCTGGCCTCAGAGCAGCCCAAGGGTAGGATGATATGAGCAGAGGTAGACGGTGGGATGGAGACCTCGCCTGCCACAGCCCACTTGAACCAGACCATGGGGAAGGACAGACATCAAAAATTGGTTCTTTGTGACCAGAAACAAGACATTTGCAGTGGCTGAGATACACAGGCTCAGACACGCTGTGATGCTGGACGCCTGCATGGAGACTGCTGGGCGCAGGTACACGGGGCCTGGTGGCCTCTGTCTTTAGGACCCCAGGGTGCTCGGTGTCTGGAGTCTGCAGAGACACCTGTCCCAGCTGGGACTGAAATGCACATGAACCGCACATCCTGATGAGCTGCCTGTGCCCCCGAGTGGCTCCTGCACCGTGTCTGGGGTAGTACTGTTGGCAACCTCCATCCCCCAGAAGTCTGGCTGGGTCTTGGAGCCAGGTCCGTGGGCCCAGGTACCAATAGCCGCAATCTTGCCTGGTAGCACAGGCTCAGAAAGCACGTGTCCTGGAAAGAGTTCGCTGTGTTTTTGCCCTCTTCACTGTCACTGCAACTGAAACTGCATTGGGTGGCTGGGATCTTCAGCTGTCTTTGCACTGCCCAGCAGCCTGCCTGTCTGGCTCTGGCTGCGAGCTTACCATTGTCTCACTTTGCAAGAGAGAACCCAGAAGGTACCTGGAGACCCCCTGTCACGTGGCTGCCAACAGTAAGGGACCCCCAGGCGCCTGGATCAAATTTGAGATGCTTGTTGAAGGGGAGAGACCCTGCAAATGCTCACTTCTCCCACCTGCTGGGCTTTTAGTTTATTTTTTTGAGAAACTTTCATCCCTGGGAGTGTTTTCTTCCCGTCTTTTATGAGTTGTGAACACACTTTAATATGAAGACTTTAATTATATCCCGTATCAGTAATAATCTTAGGATTTTCTGCTCCAAGAAACTCATCTTGACCAAAAAGCTGCTACAAACTGAGGAACGTTTCCATTCAGGGTTTTTTTCAGTAGCATCACGCACACAGGCTTCCTGGGGGGCTCAGTGGTAAAGAAGCTGTCTGCCGATGCAGGAGGCACAGGAGACAGGTTCCATCCCTGGGTCGGGAAGATCCCTTGGAGGAGGAAATGGTAACCCTCTCCAGTATTCTTGCCTGGAGAATCCCATGGACGGAGGAGCCTGGTGGGCTACAGTCCATGGGGTTGCAAAGAGTCGAGCATGACTGAAGCAGCTGAGCACATCGTGTGCATAGGAGGTCTTGTCAGGCCTGAGGGTGATGCCTGCATGACGTCTGGGACCCTACTTGGGGAATCTTCCTGTTGGCTGGGAGGTTGAGCTGGGTGATGTCCTGTATGGACCAGCACAGATTGTGGGTGTGTCACCCCAAAGCCTCCAGGTTTCTTATTCCAAAATGCTGTTGGGTTCCTTTGAAGAACTGTATAGGTTTCATGGGACCCTGCCAGGATGTTTCTATAGATGAAGGAATGCATGAGACCTCTCAACATCTCCTAGTGGAGGAGGGGTATGTCAGGGTAGCTTCTTGCTCCCTGGTTTGGTCATTCCCTAATTGCAGACCTGGCCTGGCCCTTCCCCACCCTGGGGCCTGCAAGGCTGCGGTAGACACCCCTGGCCTGTGTCACGTCCTTCTCTTCCCAGCTGGGGTCCTGTCTTCTACTCTCTTGCCTGGCCTTCCCACGCAAGTTGTGTCCATTTAAAGGGTCAGTAGCTTTCTAATCCCTCAATACCTTTGGGTGGACTTTTGAAGTTGTTTTTTTTTTTTTTAACCAGAGCAATACATGTACGTAGTTTGAAGAGTCAGTTCCCCAGAAGTAACCAGGCTTATCAACAGTTTCTGTATCCATCTCTGTATTTCTAAGCAGATGTTTAATAATGTATTACAATTCCTTACCACCTGTCCTTCTCTCCACCCATCCAAAGCTCAGCTTCGTGTAGGATTCTTTCACTTCCCTTCTTGGAAGGTGAGGAGTGGACCTCCGTCTCATCCGCATCCTGACCTATATATCCTGTCTCCCATCGTCTCTGGCAAGAGCAGCTGGACCAGCACGCCCTGCGGCTGCTGTGGGGACAGCCCTAAAGGCTGCCCGTGGTCCGGCCACGTGTGCTGGGATCACTTTCTCTGTCTTCCAGGACGTCTTGTTTTCTTCTGGAGTCATATTTGCCTTTGCTTGGTAGTTTATGTACTTACCGCTCCCTACCCCAACCCCCACTCCAAGCCGACACAGGTGTGCAAATATTCTCTTGGACACCTTTAGGTATCCTGCCAGTTGTGTCTCTGGGAAACAGCCTCTCGTGTGCCTTTTGTCCCCAGGGGCCTGGCTGCCCTCCAGCCTTCCTGCTCAGCTTGATCCCTGTCTCCTCCTCCATGGTCCTGGGCGGGGCCTTTGTTCTTTTCTTGGCTCTCGTGATTCCTGTTTCGTGGTTTCTTCCCACAGTTTGATGGGGAGCATTTCATAATAGCTTCCAAAGAAGAGATGCATGCAAATTTTTTGAGACCTCGCTTGTCCAAAAATGTCCTTATTGTACCCTTCACTTTTCAGTGTTTTATTTTTTATTCACTTATTTTTTCCATGTCTGGAAACTTGTAGGATTTTCTCTTTGTGTCTTTATTCAGAAATTCCTTGTAGCTATGCCTTGTTGGGCATCTACATGTATTGTGCAGAGCACATCAAGGCTCCTTCAAGCTGGAGACTCAGATCTTTGGGGACCATTTTTAAAATTAGTTCTTTAATTTCTTTCCCCTCCCCCAGTCTTCTCTTCTTTCTTCCTAGAATCACTTTTATTTGATGGTTAGCTGCTGGACTGGTTCTCTAATTATCTTTTATTTTGTTGAGTTCTTCTAAGTTGTTAACTTGGCTTTTAACTGGATTTTACATTTTTGTTTTCACTGTTAATTTCTAAGGACCTCTTTATTTCTTTTTTGATTATTATTATTTTTACTTTTTTAGACTTTACTTTTTGGACGAGTTTTACAGTTACTGCAAAATTGAGCAGAAAATATGGAGATTTACTGTTTACACTGCTTGTCTCCACTGCCCCCAAGTCTCCCCACTGTCGACATCCCCCACCAGTGAATGAAAGTGCTCTGTCGTGCCTGACTATGTGCTGCCCCATGGACTGTAGCTTGAAAGATCCTCTCTCCATGTGGATTCTGCAGGCCAGAGTTCTGGAGTGGGTAGCCTTTCCCTTCGCCAGGGGATCTTCCCGACCCAGGGACGGAACCCAGGCCTCCTGTACCGCAGGTGGGCTCTTTACCAGCTGTGCCTCTGGGGAGTGTGTTCCAGGCAGCGGGCCTGCCGTGGAGCGTCCCTGCCCCGAGCCACCGCCCCCGCTTTCATGTTGCGCCGCTGCTGTCTCACATCTCGGATGCACAACTTTCTTAAACCTCTTTTTGGATATACTTCCTTTTCTGGAGGGAGGGGAGGCGATTTCTTCCATAGTTTCTCTTCTCTCCAATTTTTACATTATTTCTTTTTCTGCACTTTTAGCTTACTCAGAAAGCAGAGTTTATGACAAGCAAGAACTTATCTGTGGCTCAGAGGGTAAAGAATCTGCAGTGCAGTAGACCCAGGTTTGATCCCTGGGTCAGAAAGATCCCCTGGAGGAGGAAATGGCAGCCCACTCCAGGACTCTTGCCTGGAAAATCCCATGAATGGAGGAGCCTGGTGGGCTACAGTCCATGGGGTCTCAAAGAGTCGGATGTGACTGAGCGACTGCACTTTCTTTCCTTTCTGAGGGAGGCATTGTGAGGGGAGGGAGGCACTGTGAGGGGAGGGAGGATGGGCCCTGGGGCTGGCCCCAAGCTGGCCACCTGAGCCACTGAGAGAAGCTGATGGTCCACTGTTGTGATCCCCAGACAGTCCTGGGGGTGGTGGGGGGAGAGGAAGAGCTTTTGGTTGTTGCCCGTTCCCTCCGTGGAGCTGTGGGTGCTTGGTGCAGGCTGCATGGCACGTGGGCCTTGGCCTCGGGCTTGTCTTGCCTGCACCCACAGTGTTCTCTCCAGCAGCGGCCACACAGGGGCCCAGGCAGGTGAGGCTGAAGGGTGCTGTCTGACCCATTCCGCATGACCTTTGTCTTTAGGGCTCAAGGCTTTGCTTTGATGTCTGGGCCCTGCCGTGCCACCCGTGTTCAGTGATGTCACTGGGAGGCGGATGGTGGGCCTCGGGGTATGGCCATTTGGTTGCCCTCATTGTGTGAGGAGACCCTGGGGCCCCTGTACAGGGTCTCTTCTTGGCAGCCAGACTGTCTGAAGAAGCCTCTTCTCCACCGTGACTGGGAGGGCAGTAGTAGTCTGGGGCTGTCAGCTGTTTGGCATCAGCAGCTGTGCTCAGAGTGGTACCAGGAGCCCTGTTACTGGTTCAGGAGGGGAACCCACGTGCCCATAGTGAGAGCGGGGCCTCGAGGGATCAGACTGGGCCCTGCACTTCCCGTGGGCCCCCTCTTGCTTCCTTGTTCCTGATGCTTGGGGTTTGCGCCGCCTGGGTCTCCATCTCCTCTCCTGGCTGGCTGTTCTGCTCTTACGTTTGTGAGTGAGCCCCCTCCCCCGCCCCCAGCTTTATGCCTTTTAAAAGATCCCCACTGGAGGCCCTCCGTTTCTGCTCCCGAGGCTGTAGGGCGCGTGTGATCAGGTCCAGGAGCTCACATCCCGGGTGGGAGCAGGGGGCAGGTGGGCCGGCACACCTGAGCCACCACCTCGAGGAGCGGCAGACCAGCCTGAGGTCTGGCCCCCAGAGGAAAGGGACTGTCTCTGNGGAGCTGTGGGTGCTTGGTGCAGGCCGCATGGCACGTGGGCCTTGGCCTCGGGCTTGTCTTGCCTGCACCCACAGTGTTCTCTCCAGCAGCGGCCACACAGGGGCCCAGGCAGGTGAGGCTGAAGGGTGCTGTCTGACCCATTCCGCATGACCTTTGTCTTTAGGGCTCAAGGCTTTGCTTTGATGTCTGGGCCCTGCCGTGCCACCCGTGTTCAGTGATGTCACTGGGAGGCGGATGGTGGGCCTCGGGGTATGGCCATTTGGTTGCCCTCATTGTGTGAGGAGACCCTGGGGCCCCTGTACAGGGTCTCTTCTTGGCAGCCAGACTGTCTGAAGAAGCCTCTTCTCCACCGTGACTGGGAGGGCAGTAGTAGTCTGGGGCTGTCAGCTGTTTGGCATCAGCAGCTGTGCTCAGAGTGGTACCAGGAGCCCTGTTACTGGTTCAGGAGGGGAACCCACGTGCCCATAGTGAGAGCGGGGCCTCGAGGGATCAGACTGGGCCCTGCACTTCCCGTGGGCCCCCTCTTGCTTCCTTGTTCCTGATGCTTGGGGTTTGCGCCGCCTGGGTCTCCATCTCCTCTCCTGGCTGGCTGTTCTGCTCTTACGTTTGTGAGTGAGCCCCCTCCCCCGCCCCCAGCTTTATGCCTTTTAAAAGATCCCCACTGGAGGCCCTCCGTTTCTGCTCCCGAGGCTGTAGGGCGCGTGTGATCAGGTCCAGGAGCTCACATCCCGGGTGGGAGCAGGGGGCAGGTGGGCCGGCACACCTGAGCCACCACCTCGAGGAGCGGCAGACCAGCCTGAGGTCTGGCCCCCAGAGGAAAGGGACTGTCTCTGGGACCGTGGCCAGGCCATCCCTGTGCACGTTGATCTCTTCTGGATTATCAGGGTTGGATCCTATGCCTTGGTTCCCTCCGCAGCGTCTCTGCCTCCAAGCTGTGGTGATTGGCCCAGACAGAGAGGAGGGCTTGTGGTCCTGCACTTGAGGTTGGATGCCCTGCTGGTTCTGCTCTCAGAACCAGCCTCCCCAGCTTTCATTGGCTTGACTTTAAAATACTGAAAGAACAGAGTCTTGATCACCATGGAGCCCGTCCTCCTGGGGTGAATTTCTGCTCTTTTCACCCCCTCCTTCACTGCTTGTCCCGGGAGCTGCATGCTGGCGGCTCCTCTACATCTGCACACGGCACCCCAGTGGGCCTCCCTGCTCCCCGTACCTGTAAATGTGGCACCGCATCCGAGTTCAGTGTTCTAAGGGCTACGGACAGCTCCCAGCCCTTCCTACCACAGGCTCTGCTGGGAGCACTGGCATCCTTACTTGCTTGGATACCTCCCGCAAGTTGCTTACTCTTGGCCTTCGTCATCCTTTGTTTCAGGGCTGTGTTTACATTTGTGTGTGTATGGTTATATGTGTGGAATGTACATGAGGTGATTAGCACAGGACCTGCTCACATGGAGTGTGTTATTAGTGTGTTATTTTCTTTGTATCTTTTTTTTTTTTAAACTGTCCTTTGTTTGGCTGCTCTGGGTCTTACTTAATGGCACATGGGATCTTCATTTGTTGTGGCACTCAAGATCTTCAGTTGCAGCTTGCAAACTCTTAGTTGTGATATGAAGGATTTAGTTTCCTGACCAGGGATTAAACCTGGGCCCCCTGCATTGGGAACTTGGAATCTTAGCCACTGGACCACCAGGGAAGTCCCTTGATCGTTTTAAAATAGAGCCCTGCTTTCTCCATGACATCCAGTAGCTTTACACTTGTGACTTCAAGAAACAGCCTTTCCCGTCCCTGCTATTCTTGCTCTGACCTTTTGGGGGTGGGTATGACCCTGGAAAACTGGAACTGACTGGCCTTGGTGGTCGCATGGGCCCCAGAGGTGTGAGGAGAGTCGCGGTGCCCAGTCATGTGTCTGAGTCATGGTGCATCTCAGACTTCCCCACATGTGGGGCTCTGCAGGGCTTTGAGGGTGGGTAAGGAGGACTTTGGCATCTGACAGCAGCCAGTGTGTCCTTGTCCATCAGGGTGGAGGTGGCCTAGAGGGAAGCAGATGGGATAACGGAGGGAGGAAGGGGTACTTTGGAAGAGCCTTGAGAACCAGGGATCCAGGGCTGCAAGGTCGTGGACCATTCATTGTTGCGTGGAGCGTGGTCCTGGATCTCACAGTGCACCTTGGCTGGCTGTGCTCCGCAGTTTCCTTAGAAGTGCCCTCCCCTTGAAGTAGAGGAGTGTGCCTAGCACAGCAGCCAGGGGTCTGCTGTAGGGCTCTGTGTGCACATGTGGAATGATGGAGTGGGTCTTGTCCAGCCCTACTATGAATCAGGGTGGTACCCACTCTTGCTGGGATGCCTTCCGGGCTTCTTTCTCCGAGTTAGAGCAGATTGGCTGTATCTAGGGGTGTCTAGGGGTAAAGAATGCCTGCAGTGGGGGAGACCTGGTTTCGATATTTTGTTGGGAAGATCCTCTGGTGATGGGCATGGCAACCCACTCCAATATTCTTGCCTGAAGAATCCCCGTGGACAGAGGAGCCTGGCTGACTACAGTCCATGGGGTCTCAAAGAGTCGGACGTGACTGAATGACAAAGCACAGCACAGGGGTGCCAAAGACCCCAGTATCTGGTTTTCTGTTTAGAAGGCTCCTGATTAGGGGTGGAGTCGCACGCACCCTGCGTGGACCCTGCTCTGCGCCCTGCCCCGTGGTGCCTGTGCCCTGCCTGTCAGCATGGAGCGATCACGCGGTGGTTCCAGCACAGCCTATAGTGGGCTGACACCAGGATGCGCTGGGGGCCAGCCCACGGTGGTCTCTGCTCTGGTCCACTCCCTAGCCGGGAGGGGCCAGCCCAGGTCTCCTGCCCAGGCCCTGGTGGTCAGCAGCACAGCCTCCTAGCTGTGGCTTCTGGCAGCAGAGGGGCTCCAGGGGTGCGAGTTCTTGGACCCGGGATCCTGGACTGGCCTCTGGCCATCCCCAGAATCGGGATCCATGGCTTCTGTGGACGTTAACTGTGGGGCGGGAGTCGGGATCCATGGCTTCTGTGGACGTTAACTGCGGGGCGGTGGCGTTATGTAACCATTGCTAATCTTCATTGTTTAATGTGTAACAAGTAGTAACTGCGCCCAGATAAAACCAACCACTATCTCCCAGCCAAGTGGCAGGCGATGGGTGTGTGAGCTAGCTGGGGAAGGGAGCAGATAGGGGCTTCCAGCAGTTTTCTCTGCTGAAAACGGTCTGGCTGGACATCTGATTAATCTCGGTGGCATGTAGTCTGGCATCAGAGCCTCAGGCAAACATATCTGGTCACACTGTGTCTTTGTCCGGGAACCTTTGCCCTCATTGACAGTACCTCCAGGACCATGAATGATGTAGACGATGGGGAGATTGTGGGTTTTCGATGGGGTTCAGCTGATGGCTCCAAACATAGATGAGGCTTCTTGCCCACTGTCTTCAGAGACTCAGCCAGATCACCTGTTAACACGTGGACTGTCCCTTTGATCAGTTGCCCTTTGTTGGTTGACAGCAGGAGTCCCGGCCAGGGTGTGGATAGATGTTTCCTTGGAGGTATCGCACACAGGTAGCTATTGTCCTGCCTCTTGTACTGCCAAACATCTCCCTCCTAGCCAAGTGAGCAGGAAGTGGGCGCCTTCCCTCTTTGTTCTCTGTGAGGATGAAAGGCCAGCAAATTGGGGTTTTGATGATGCCGCAAAGTGCTGAGCTTTAAGTCCAGTTAGGAGTGGCCCTGTGGACCATACACCACCTTGACTGTGGGGCGTGTCTTTGCTCCTAGACCTTTGGTGACATTTGTGGAGCTGACCTTCTGCAGTGGGAGCAGGTCACAACCCTTATACTAAGTATACGTGGAGGATAATCTATAAAAATTTTGAACCACTGTGTTTTACATCTGAAAATAATGTAGTATTGTAAATCAGGTGTATCTCAGACCTGGAGGTGACTGTGGCTTGGAACACAAGCTCTTTATTGCAAAATTCAGGCTTAAATGGAAGAAAGTAGGGAAAACCACTAGGCCAGGTATGACCTAAGTCAAATCCTTTTATGGTTGTACAGTGGAGGTGATGAATAGATTCCAGGGATTAGTTCTAGTAGACCAAGTGCCTGAAGAACTGTGGACAGAGGTTTGTTATGTTGTACAGGAGGTGGTGACCAAAACTATCCCAAAGAAAAAGAAATGCAGGAAGGCAAATTGGTTTTCTGAGGAGGCTTTACAAATAGCTGACGAAAGAAGAAAATCACAGGCAAGGGAGAAAGGGAAAGATATACCCAACTGAATGCAGAGTTCCAGAGAATAGCAGGGAGAGATAAAAGGCCTTCTTAAATGAACAGTGTAAAGAAATAGGGGGAAACAATCTAATGGGAAAGACTAGAGAGCTTTTCAAGAAAATTGGAGATATCAAAGGATCAGCACGATAAGGGACAGAAACAATAATTACCTAAGAGAAGCAGAAGAGATTAAGAAAAGGTGGCAAGAATACACAGAGCTATACAAAAAAGGTCTTAATGTTCTGGATAACCATTATGGTATGATCACTCACCTAGAGCCATACGTCTTGGAGTGTGAGTCAAGTGGGCCTTAGGAAGCATCACTATGAACAAAACATTCTGGAGATACCAGAATTCCAACTGACCTGCTTAAAAATCCTAAAAGTTGATGATGATGCTGTTAAAATGGTTCACTCAGTATGTCAACAAATTTGGAAAATTCAGCATTGGCTAGCTACAGGAGTGGAAAAGGTCAATTTTATTCCAGTCCCAAAGAAGAGCAATGCCAAAGAATGTTTAAACTACTGGACAGTTGTGCTCACTTCACATGTTAGCAAGGTAATGCTCAAAATCTTTCAAGCTAGGCTTTAATAGTACATGAACCAAGAACTTCTGGATGAACAAGCTGGATTTTAAAGAGGGAGAGGAGCTGGAAAACAAATTGCCAACATTTGTTCAATGATGGGGAAAGCAAGTGAGCTCCAGAAAAAATATCTACTTCATTGACTATGCTAAAACCTTTGACTGTGTGGATCATAAGAAACTGGAAAATTCTTCAAGAGATGGGAATACCAGACCACTGTAGCTGCCTCCTAAGAAACCAGGATGCAGGTCAAGAAGCAACAGTTACAACCAAACTTGGAATAACAGACTGATTCAAAATTGGACAAGGAGTACACCAAGGCTGTATATTCTCTCCCTGCTTATTTAACTTATGTGCAAAGGATATTATGTGAAATGCCAGGCTGGATGAATCACAAGCTGGAATCAAGATTTCTAGTAGAAATGTCAACAACCTTAGATACACAGATTCAGTTCAGTCGCTCAGTCGTGTCCAACTCTTTGTGACCCCATGGACTACTGCATGCCAGGCTTCTCTATTACCAACTCCCAGAGCTTGCTGAACTCATGTCCATCGAGTTGGTGATGCCATCCAACCATCTCATCCTCTGCTGTTCCCTTCTCCTCCTGCCTTCAGTCTTTCCCAGCATCAGGGTCTTTTTTTCTGATGAGTCCATTCAGATGGCCAAAGTATTGGAGCTTCAGCTTCAGCATCAGTCCTTCCAATGAATATTCAGGACTGATTTCCTTTAGGATTAACTGGTTTGAGCTCCTTGCTGTCCAAGGTACTCTCAAGAGTCTTCTCCAACACCACAGTTCAAAAGCATCAATTCATCATATTCAGATATGCAGATGATACCACTCTAATGGCAGAAAGCAAACAGTAATTAAAGAGCCTCTTGATAAGGGTGAAAGAGGAGAGTGAACAGCTGGCTTAAAACTCAACATTCAGAAAATTAGGATCATGACATACACTCCCGTTCAGTTCAGTTCAGTTCAGTTGCTCAGTTGTGTCCGACTCTTTACGACCCCATGAACTGCAGCACGCCAGGCCATCACCAACTCCCATGAATCAAGGCGAATTGGAAGTGGTTGAACAGGAGATGACAAGAGTGAACATCGACATGCTAGGAATCAGCAAACTAAGATGGACTGGAATGGGTGAATTTAACTCAGATGACCATTGTATCTACTACTGTGGGCAGGACTCCCTTAGAAGAAATGGAGTACCCATCGTAGTCAACAAGATAGTCTGAAATGCAGTACTAGGATGCAGTCTCAGAAACAACAGAATGATCTCTGTTCATTTCCAAGGCAACCCATTCAGTATCATGGTAAACCAAGTCTATGCCCCAACCAGTAACACTGAAGAAGCTGAACAGTTCTATGAAGACCTACAAGACCATTTAGAACTAATACCCAAAAAAGATGTCCTTTTCATTATAGGGGACTGGAATGCAAAAGTAGGAAGTCAAGAAACNGTGGGTTGCTATTTTCCTTCTCCAGGGGATCTTCCCAACCCCGAAATCGAACCTGCGTGTTTTGCTTTGCAGGCGGATTCTTTACCTGAGCCACTGGCGGTACCTTCGCTTCTTTTTCTTGCCTGGTAGCTCTGGCTTTGCTGTGTTACATTGAAGTTTTGTGGACACGCTTGTCTTTTTCCTGATCTTCGAGGGAAACTTGCAGTCTTTCACCACTGAGTAAGATGGTGGCTGTGGGTTTTCATACTTGAGAAGCTTTCTCTCTGGCTGAGCCCATGCTCTACCCTTGAGGATGTTCCGTGCACACGTAAGGAAGATGCACATTGTCCTGTGGCTGCGGGGGTGTTCTGCCGTGTCTGTGCTGTTTGGTGTATAGAGCTGGCGAGGTCTTCTGTGTCCTTGCTGACCGTCTGTCTGGTTGCTCCTTGCATTGCTGTGCCTGGGATGTCAGCGTCTCCAGGCAGTAGTGCTGCGCGCCTGTTTTCTTCAGCCGCGTCACTGTTTCCTTCATATATTTTGAGGCTCTTCTCTCAACATGCAATGTCCTGCTTTGTCTTCTGTAACAGTTCTGACTTACAGTATATTTTGGCTAATGTAGGTATAGTGGTCCCCGGTCTCTTTTTATTAATATTAGCATGAATGGTCTTTCCCATCATTTTATTTTCAACCGGATTGTGTCTTTGGGTTAAAACTGAGTCTTAGCACATTGTTGGATCGTTTGTGGGTTTTTTTTTTCCCTCATTTCTGCCGATCATTGCCTTTTGATTGGAGGGTTTAATCTTTTTACGGTTAATTACTGGTAAGGAAGAAGTTTACCAGTCTGCAATTTTTGAGGGTGTGCATCTCTTCCAGCTTTTTGTCCTTTGTTTCTCTAGAAGCCTTTCTTCTCAGAATGATCGTTATGCTTCAGACAGACTGCTGAGATGTGAACAGTCACGGAGTAAGTGACTTTTGGGAGAACGTGTATGAAACACGCAGCCTTGAGGCGGTTGTTACGAGGCCCTTGGTGAGCTAGTCCTGTCCTTGCTGGGTGGGATGATGCAGCCGAGTCTGCGGGACTCTAGAACTGCTGGGCCGGGACCCTGTGCTGCTGTTTGGAAAGGAGCGGAGCAAGCGCTTGACCGGGTGAGGGGTGCTTCCTTCCTTTGTGAAGCTGAGTTTACAGAAATGCATGTCATGTGACCCTCAGGACAGCCCTGCTGTTGGGGAGAGAGGGTCTTCCCTTGGTACCTGGGGAAACCGGAGCCCTCAGAGACAGATGCCTTGTTCAGGGTCAAGTGTGTGTTGGTGGAAGGGTTAGAATTGCCCTCTCAGGGCCCCAGCTTCATCATCCTCTGTGCCCCTGGGTGCCGCCAGGGAGGAGGAAGGGGTAAGGGGGAGGGGGTGTCTTTCTGCCCACTCAGACCCTGCCAGGATGCAGAATCTTTGCTCCCAGGATTTGTGAACCTTAAAAGGAAAATGCAAGTCAATTCCTTGCATGGTACTGATACACAGTAGGTCTTCCTTCATTTCCCTTTTCCTGGGGGACTTTTGCAGGAAAGGTGACGTGTTCCTGAAAGTCTTGGGACCCTTGAGTTCAGGGTGGTCTCGGGGCTAAGTCCACTGTTTCTCCCTGTTTCCCAGCTGAGTGGCCACGTCGGAGCTTGGAGTGTCACAGCCAAGGCCTGGGGTTTGAGGCCTTTTGGAGGTAGGACCTGCTCTTGCCCCCACCATGCTCACAGTTCTGTCCTTTCTTTATTCCTTGAGGTCCTGGAGGTCACCGGGGCTGGTTCCCAGGGTGCAGAAGTCCTCCTGTGTTGATCTCTGTCCTTGTGACTGTCTCATGTAGGCTCTGGTACATCAGTGCTAGGTTTGGGGGCACTCAGGTGCCATTTGAGTCCAAGGGCCTTTTTTAAGCCTGGCAGGGTCACCTGGGGCTTTCCTGAGGTGAGGACGTGCGCGCAGGCACTGGTCCCTCTCGGCTCCCTGGGGAGTAGGAAGCTGAGGATAGAGGTGACGGGTATTACGGAGGCCCTTGCCATATTTAGCAGAGTCAATCTCACGTTGTTGGGTCAGAAATAGATCCTCTTTCCCCTCCTTAAGCGCGGGTGCTGCCCTGGGGGTGGTAATCTTGTTGCGGAAGCCCGAGGAGGCGGGAGACACCAGGGGGCTGCGGCTACCAGGCCCCAGGAAGGAAGCGCCATCGGGCTCGGCACTGGTGGGCACCCAGGTGCGTTGACACTGTCTGCCCTGCCCTCTGGGCCTGTGCCTGGCTCCCCGGGGGAGGGAGAGCCCCACCTACCCAACCCTGCGGCCATTCCGGAAATATTGGACATGTGACATCTTCCCTCTGCTGTGGGCCCCCTTGGTAGCTTGTTAGGGGCAAAGGAGAAGAGGGGAAGGTGCTGAGTGATTGAGAGCCCTGCGTCTTGCCAGAATCAGGGTGAGGACCAGCCAAGATCTGAGGGGTCAACTTGGGTCCCCTCCTCTGCACCTGGAATGGAGCCCACGTGGGCTCTGACAAGGGATGCTGTTTGTAGGGCCACATCTTGGATGAAGAGTTCTGAAGTTCAGCATCATTTCTAAGAAAATCTTCCCTAAGGAAGAAGTCTCTGGGTCCAGAGTTACTGAGGCCAAGTAAGGGGAAGTCTGGATCTTCGGTCCCTTGGCATTCTCAGACTCTTTGGGTTTAAAATATGGGTGAGCTGAGGTGACCTGTGTTCTAGGCTGGGTCGGGGAGAGTCAGGTCGGCGGTCTTGCGGTAGCCTCCGTGGGTGGGGGGAAGCTCTGCAGGATGGTCCAGGCTGCCGTGGGAGGGCGGTGCCGACATCTAGTCTGGCCGCATCGGCTGAGCGCATCCTGCCTGCATCCTGCCTACTATGGGCTGCCCTGTCCTATGTCATGTTTAAGGTGGGGGTCTGAAGGGTCTTAGGTACCTCTAAGAACAGTCAGGAGCTAAGGAGAGTGAATCAGCAGAGACCCAGAAGGCAGAGGGGGTGCTCTATTGGATGTGGAAAAGCTGAGCTATGATACGGGAGCAGAGGGGCCTGCCTTCTCTTCCTTCTGCCCCTCTTTCTGCCGGTGGATATGAAGGGCCAGGAAGCATGCAGCCTCCCGAGGGCATGAAGGCCCCCGATGAGACCATAGAGCCCACAGGGTAGGGGGTAGGGGCCTTGACCGGGGCCTGAGCTCCGCAGGAGGACAGACCAGCAGTGGGGGTGGGACAGTCTTAGCCACAGGACCTGTTTTTCTCTGTCAGGTTGAGCTGTTTTTACTCACAACACTTCTGACAACAAATGTAAGGTGTTTCCTCCCAACATCAACCCTCCAGTTCTTCAGGCACCAGCTGAGTGTCCTACTGCTCAGCTCAGCTCTGACCCCATCTGCCCGGAATTAGAACCAGACCCCACAGGTTAAAGGGCCTGACACGGCCCCCGGGACACAGCTCAGGAGCAGCCAGATGGGAGTGATGCATAAGGTTAAGGTGTACGGGTGGGGTGCACCCCTCTCAGCACCCCAGAGTGTTCACCAACCAGGAAGCTCCCCGAACCCTGTCCCTCAGGGGTTATGTGGAGGCTCCATTCCGTAGGTATGATTGATTAACTCATTGGCCATTGGTGATTAATTCCGTCTCCAGCCCCTCTCCCCGCACCAGAGGTCATGGGATGAAGCTGCAGGTTCCAGCCCTCAAACTGTGCCTTGGCCTTTTGGTGAGCCTCAATTCTGTGGCTGTTAGGGAACCCCAGTTCCCCAGCTGCCTGTCACCTCATCAGCATAGAAAAGACACTCACCACTCCCACGAGTTTCAGGGATACTGTACCAGAAACTGGAACAAGACCAGATATTTATCTGTTTACCATTCAGGTAACACATGCAAGCCTCAGAGCACATCCGTTGAGCTTGGAGCTCGTGAGGATAGGGCCGGGGCTGGGAGGAACACGTGATGGGTATTTGCGAAGAGGGTGATCTCGTAGCTGAAGCAGGGGGTTTTGGTCACAATGGAAGATTTCCTTCGTGGGTCTTGATATTGTCTTTCTTCCCGTGAGGCCCCCTGTGTGGAGTGATGGCTCTTATCTTTCCTGAGCATTTGTCATCATGATCCACAATCACAGAAAACTAACCAATCTAATCACATGGACCACAGCCTTGTCTAACTAAATGAAACTANCCTGTGTGGAGTGATGGCTCTTATCTTTCCTGAGCATTTGTCATCATGATCCACAATCACAGAAAACTAACCAATCTAATCACATGGACCACAGCCTTGTCTAACTAAATGAAACTATGAGCCATGCCGTGTAGGGCCACCCAAGACGGACAGGTCATGGTGGAGAGTTCTGACAAAATGTGGTCCACTGGAGAAGAGAATGGCAAACCACTTCAGTATTCTTGACTTGAAAACCCCATGAAGAGTGTGAAAAAGCAAAAAGATAGGATACTGAAAGATGAACTAACCAGGTCAGTAGATGCCCAGTAAGCTCCTGGAGATCAATGGAGATATAACTCCAGAAAGAATGAAGAGATGGAGTCAAAGCAAAAACAACACCCAGTTGCGCATGTGACTGGGGATGGAGGTAAAGTCCGATGCTGTAAAGAGCAGTATTGCATAGGAGCCTGGAATGTTAGATGCATGAATCAAGGCAAATTGGAAGTGGCCAAACAGGAGATGGCAAGAGTGAATGTTGACATTCTAGGAATCAGCGAACTAAAATGGACTGGAATGGGTGAATTTAACTCAGATGACCATTATATCTACTACTGTGAGCAGGAATCCCTCAGAAGAAATGGAGTAGCCATCATGGTCAACAGAAGAGTCCGAAATGCAATACTTGGATGCAATCTCAAAAACAACAGAATGATCTCTGTTTGTTTCCAAGGCAAACCATTCAATATCATGGTAATCCAAGTCTATGCCCCAACCAGTAATGCTTTGGAAGCTGAAGCTGAATGGTGCTATGAAGACCTACAAGACCTTTTAGAACTAACACCCCAAAAAGATGTTCTTTTCGTTATAGGGAACTGGAATGCAAAAGTAGGAAGTCAAGAGATACCTGGAGTAAGAGGAAAATTTGGCCTTGGAGTACAGAATGAAGCAGGGCAAAGGCTGATAGAGTTCTGTCAAGAGAACTCACTGGTCATAACAAACACTCAACAGGAGAAAACTCTACGCATGGACCTCACCAGTTGGTCAACACCGAAATCAGATTGATTATATTCTTTGCAGTCAAAGATGGAGAAGCTCTATACAGTTAGCAAAAATAAGACCAGGAGCTGTCTGTGGCTCAGATCATGAACTCCTTATTGCCAAATTCACACGTAAGTTAAAGAAAGTAGGGAAAACACTAGACCGTTCAGGTATGACCTAAATCCAATCCCTTATGACTATACAGTGGAAGTGAGAAATAAATTTTTAAGGGACTAGATTTGATAGAGTGCCTGATGAACTATGGATGGAGGTTTGTGACATTGTACAGGAGACAGGGATCAAGACCATCACCATGGAAAAGAAATGCAAAAAAGCAAAATGGCTGTCTAAGGAGACCTTACAAATAGCTGTGAAATGAAGAGAAGTGAAAAGCAAAAGAGAAAAGGAAAATTATACCCATTTGAATGCAGAGTTCCAAAAATACCAAGGAGAGATAAGAAAGCCTTCCTCAGTGATCATTGCAAAGAAAATAGAGGAAAACAATAGAATGGGAAAGACTAGAGATCTCTTCAAGAAAATTAGAGATACCAAGAAAACATTTCATACAAAGATGGCCTCAATAAAGGACAGAAATAGTATGGACCTCACAGAAGCAGAAGATATTAAGAAGAGGTGGCAAGAATACACAGAAGAACTGTACAAAAAAGATCTTCATGACCCAGATAATCACGATGGTGTGATCATTCACCTAGAGCCAGACATCCTGGAATGTGAAGTCAAGTGGGCCTTAGAAAGCATCACTACAAACAAAGCTAGTGGAGATGATGCAATTCCAGTTGAACTATTTCAAATCCTGAAAGATGATGCTGTGAAAGTGCTGCACTCAATATGCCAGCAAAGTTGGACAACTCAGCAGTGGCCATAGGACTGGAAAAGGTCAGTTTTCATTCCAATCCCAAAGAAAGGCAATGCCAAAGAATGCTCAAACTACCACACAATTTCACTCATCTCACATGCTAGTAAAGTAATGCTCAAAATTCTCCAAGCCAGGTTTCAACAACATGTGAACCGTGAACTTCCAGATATTCAAGCTGGTTTTAGATAAGGCAGAGGAACCAGAGATCAGATTGCCAACATCTGCTGGATCATGGAAAAAGCAAGAGAGTTCCAGAAAAACATCTGTTTCTGCTTTATTGACTGTGCCAACGCCTTTGACTGGGTGGATCGCAACAAACTGGGAAATTCTGAAAGAGATAAGAATACCAGACCACCTGACCTGCCTCTTGAGAAATCTGTATGCAGGTCACAAGCAACAATTAGAACTGGACATGGAACAATAGACTGGTTCCAAATAGGAAAAGGACTATGTCAAGGCTGTATATTGTCACCCTGCTTATTTAACTTATATGCAGAGTACATCATGAGAAATGCTGGACTGGAAGAAACACAAGCTGGAATCAAGATTGCTGGGAGAAATATCAATAACCTCAGATATGCAGATGACACCACCCTTATGGCAGAAAGTGAAGAATAACTAAAGCGCCTCTTGATGAAAGTGAAAGAGGAGAGTGAAAAAATTGGCTTAAAGCTCAACATTCAGAAAGGTAAGATCATGGCATCTGGTCCCATCACTTCATGGCAAATAGATGGGGAAACAGTGTCAGACTTTATTTTGGGGGGCGCCAAACTCACTGTAGATGATGACTGCAGTCACGAAATTAAAAGACACTTACTCCTTAGCAGGAAAGTTATGACCAATCTAGACAGCATATTAAAAAGCAGAGATATTACTTTGCCAACAAAGGTCCATCTTGTCAAAGCTATGGTTTTTCCAGTGGTCATGTATGGATGTGAAAGTTGGGCTATAAAGNTGTCTTTCTTCCCGTGAGGCCCCCTGTGTGGAGTGATGGCTCTTATCTTTCCTGAGCATTTGTCATCATGATCCACAATCACAGAAAACTAACCAATCTAATCACATGGACCACAGCCTTGTCTAACTAAATGAAACTATGAGCCATGCCGTGTAGGGCCACCCAAGACGGACAGGTCATGGTGGAGAGTTCTGACAAAATGTGGTCCACTGGAGAAGGGAATGGCAAACCACTTCAGTATTCTTGACTTGAAAACCCCATGAAGAGTGTGAAAAAGCAAAAAGATAGGATACTGAAAGATGAACTAACCAGGTCAGTAGATGCCCAGTAAGCTCCTGGAGATCAGTGGAGATATAACTCCAGAAAGAATGAAGAGATGGAGTCAAAGCAAAAACAACACCCAGTTGCGCATGTGACTGGGGATGGAGGTAAAGTCCGATGCTGTAAAGAGCAGTATTGCATAGGAGCCTGGAATGTTAGATGCATGAATCAAGGCAAATTGGAAGTGGCCAAACAGGAGATGGCAAGAGTGAATGTTGACATTCTAGGAATCAGCGAACTAAAATGGACTGGAATGGGTGAATTTAACTCAGATGACCATTATATCTACTACTGTGAGCAGGAATCCCTCAGAAGAAATGGAGTAGCCATCATGGTCAACAGAAGAGTCCGAAATGCAATACTTGGATGCAATCTCAAAAACAACAGAATGATCTCTGTTTGTTTCCAAGGCAAACCATTCAATATCATGGTAATCCAAGTCTATGCCCCAACCAGTAATGCTTTGGAAGCTGAAGCTGAATGGTGCTATGAAGACCTACAAGACCTTTTAGAACTAACACCCCCAAAAGATGTTCTTTTCGTTATAGGGAACTGGAATGCAAAAGTAGGAAGTCAAGAGATACCTGGAGTAAGAGGAAAATTTGGCCTTGGAGTACAGAATGAAGCAGGGCAAAGGCTGATAGAGTTCTGTCAAGAGAACTCACTGGTCATAACAAACACTCAACAGGAGAAAACTCTACGCATGGACCTCACCAGTTGGTCAACACCGAAATCAGATTGATTATATTCTTTGCAGTCAAAGATGGAGAAGCTCTATACAGTTAGCAAAAATAAGACCAGGAGCTGTCTGTGGCTCAGATCATGAACTCCTTATTGCCAAATTCACACGTAAGTTAAAGAAAGTAGGGAAAACACTAGACCGTTCAGGTATGACCTAAATCCAATCCCTTATGACTATACAGTGGAAGTGAGAAATAAATTTTTAAGGGACTAGATTTGATAGAGTGCCTGATGAACTATGGATGGAGGTTTGTGACATTGTACAGGAGACAGGGATCAAGACCATCACCATGGAAAAGAAATGCAAAAAAGCAAAATGGCTGTCTAAGGAGACCTTACAAATAGCTGTGAAATGAAGAGAAGTGAAAAGCAAAAGAGAAAAGGAAAATTATACCCATTTGAATGCAGAGTTCCAAAAATACCAAGGAGAGATAAGAAAGCCTTCCTCAGTGATCATTGCAAAGAAAATAGAGGAAAACAATAGAATGGGAAAGACTAGAGATCTCTTCAAGAAAATTAGAGATACCAAGAAAACATTTCATACAAAGATGGCCTCAATAAAGGACAGAAATAGTATGGACCTCACAGAAGCAGAAGATATTAAGAAGAGGTGGCAAGAATACACAGAAGAACTGTACAAAAAAGATCTTCATGACCCAGATAATCACGATGGTGTGATCATTCACCTAGAGCCAGACATCCTGGAATGTGAAGTCAAGTGGGCCTTAGAAAGCATCACTACAAACAAAGCTAGTGGAGATGATGCAATTCCAGTTGAACTATTTCAAATCCTGAAAGATGATGCTGTGAAAGTGCTGCACTCAATATGCCAGCAAAGTTGGACAACTCAGCAGTGGCCATAGGACTGGAAAAGGTCAGTTTTCATTCCAATCCCAAAGAAAGGCAATGCCAAAGAATGCTCAAACTACCACACAATTTCACTCATCTCACATGCTAGTAAAGTAATGCTCAAAATTCTCCAAGCCAGGTTTCAACAACATGTGAACCGTGAACTTCCAGATATTCAAGCTGGTTTTAGATAAGGCAGAGGAACCAGAGATCAGATTGCCAACATCTGCTGGATCATGGAAAAAGCAAGAGAGTTCCAGAAAAACATCTGTTTCTGCTTTATTGACTGTGCCAACGCCTTTGACTGGGTGGATCGCAACAAACTGGGAAATTCTGAAAGAGATAAGAATACCAGACCACCTGACCTGCCTCTTGAGAAATCTGTATGCAGGTCACAAGCAACAATTAGAACTGGACATGGAACAATAGACTGGTTCCAAATAGGAAAAGGACTACGTCAAGGCTGTATATTGTCACCCTGCTTATTTAACTTATATGCAGAGTACATCATGAGAAATGCTGGACTGGAAGAAACACAAGCTGGAATCAAGATTGCTGGGAGAAATATCAATAACCTCAGATATGCAGATGACACCACCCTTATGGCAGAAAGTGAAGAATAACTAAAGCGCCTCTTGATGAAAGTGAAAGAGGAGAGTGAAAAAATTGGCTTAAAGCTCAACATTCAGAAAGGTAAGATCATGGCATCTGGTCCCATCACTTCATGGCAAATAGATGGGGAAACAGTGTCAGACTTTATTTTGGGGGGCGCCAAACTCACTGTAGATGATGACTGCAGTCACGAAATTAAAAGACACTTACTCCTTAGCAGGAAAGTTATGACCAATCTAGACAGCATATTAAAAAGCAGAGATATTACTTTGCCAACAAAGGTCCATCTTGTCAAAGCTATGGTTTTTCCAGTGGTCATGTATGGATGTGAAAGTTGGGCTATAAAGAAAGCCGAGTGCCTTAGAATTGATGCTTTTGAACTGTAGTGTTGGAGAAGATTCTTGAGAGTCCCTTGAACTGCAAGAAGATCCAACCAGTCCATCCTAATGGAGATTAGTCCTGAATATTCATTGGAAGGACTGCTGCTGAAGCTGAATCTCCAATACTTTGGCCTCCTGATGTAAAGAGTTGACTCATTTGAAAAGACCCTGATGCTGGGAAAGATTGAAGGTGGGAGCAGAAGGGGATGACAGAGGATGAGATGGTTGGTTGGTATCACTGACTCAATGGACATGAGTTTGTGTAAACTCTGGGAGTTGGTGATGGACAGGGACGCCTGGTGTGCTGCAGTCCATGCGGTTGCAAAGAGTTGGACACGACTGAGCGACTGAACTGAACTGTCATCTTGATGACAGCAGAGAATGAATTCTAGGAAGATGAAAGTGAACTTTAGGCATCTTTATATGCAGCCATTTGAAGTTAGTTTGTTTTGACTGTTTATATAGCTCAAATGGCAGATGGAGAATGAGATGTTAAGTTTGAAAATTGATGCTGAACTGAAGTCTGAATTAGCTTTGCAGTAGGAAACTCAACCCCCGGGACACCATCCACATGAGGGACAGTGAGTATTCTGAGGGGCACTCACCTAACTCAGGTGGGCTTGAGAGTAATGTGCCTGGGACACCAGTCCCCTCAGTGGCTGTCTGACTGGTGAATGGTCTCCCTGTTTTTCCTTTTCCTCTGGTCCAAGGAGTAAACTTTTCCAGACTTGGGAGGACCTGATTTTTGGTCAGTGATGTGTCAGTGACTTAGTTCCTAAAGAAGTTAGCAGTTATTTAGTGCTGTTAGCCGTGGGGATTATCAACAGCTGCAAGTCCCCTGCTGGATTCCTGAGGACAAGTTCACGCAGAAGGTGTTTTTCGCATGTGCAAGCCATTTTTGAGGAATCAACAAAAACAATGATTGGGCACTGCGTGCTGCAAGCTGTTTCTCTTCCCACGTTATCGTTCCAGGGTCTTGACCAAGATTTGGCCAGACATCTGTATCTTGCATTGAAAACAAGCTTAGGGACTGCATTCTGATGGTTCTGTGATTGCCCAAGCTGGACTGAGAACATAGTTAGTGCTCCACACATGTTGGTGGAGTGGATTCAGGGGAAGAATCATGAATTTCAGGGCTCAGATGAGCATGCAAAGAGGTGGTTAAGGAAGACACTACCAGCCTTTCAGTGGTTGGCTGGGAACTCCTGGGTGGACGAGAGCCTTAGTGTGACGAGCTGCCTTCAGCAGCAGGATCCTTTTAACTGGTGTCTAAAGAATATGCTCTTCTTTCAGGGGAATTGATTCTGGATGCGAGTTACTTGGGAATCGAGGCAGCAATGTGAGTTCTCACGTTTTCTACACAAAGTGCTGGATCCCCATAGAAACAGAATTAACTGCCTGAGCCAGTGCTTCCTGACGCCACATTGGCTTTCCAGACCGTGTATGATATCATGGACTGTTAACCTTAGGAGAAGGGCCCAGTCCCCCCTCCACATCTGCACTGTCCTATAAGCAGAGTTGAGTCGAGTCCCTAGGAGCAAACGCTGGGCGAGGAGAGGATGCGAGCCCAGGGGCATGAGTGATGCCGTGGCTGTGTCTGCATTTTGGGAAGTCCAGCACTGTTCTGTGCAAACCCTGACTCTGCATCCTAATAGAAGATGCCCGCCTTGCAAAGAGAAGCAGCCTGAGATCCAGAGCATCCTGGGAATTATGCTCTCAGACCCAGCTCCCGAGGCCCAGCACCCAGAACAGGATCACTGGGATGGGACAGGTGTGCAGGCAGGGGGTGGGAGGATGGGAAGATGTGCCGAGTGGTGGGAGGGTCTGCCCTGTCCAGCCATTCCATTGGTCAGAGCTTTATCCCTGCCCCAGGCACAGTGTGAACAGATTGGATACTTGATGAGGTGATGGTGGGCGCAGGGTGGCCCAGGCCCTGTCGTGCTGGGCTCACTGCGAGGTGGCATCTGAGAGATGACTTGATATAGAACCACGTATGGACTGTTTCTGGGCCCCAGTGGACACACTAGAGCCTGAGCCACGCCTGCAGAGGGCTGCAAGGTCAGTGGGAGGGCCCCCCCGTCTTGACTGCCATGCTGTGACATCCGCGGGACTAGGAGACATGGATCCAGGACCAGAGCCTGGGGTGCCTGCCAGTTCCAGAATAAGGCTGGAACGTGGCCCCAGAGCCTGCAGGTCCCAGTGAAGGGCCATGTGGCAGAGGAGAGCCCGTCCTCTGAGGGCTGGTGACTCATGGTGCTGGGGCCAGGCTGCGAGTCCCTCATGCTCTGAGCTTAGGGAGCAGCAGAGTCTTCCTGTCCCTCCAGAGCAGCTGTGCTGGGGGTGGCCTCCAGGTGCCCACCCCGCTGAGTCTGCAGGAATTGCTGTCACCCAAAACACGCACACCTCCCATGGCTCTGGAGGCTGGACAGCCAGGGTCACCGTGCCGCAGATTCTGTGTCTGATGAGGGCATCTTCCTAGTTTGCAGACGCCAGCTTCCCATGTCCTCCCGAGGTGGACACGCAGTACACATTAGCTTTCTGGTCTCTTCTCTTTTGCTTCTTCCCAGTTTTTTGAAATGTAATAGACATACTGCACTGAATACCTGTAAGGTATATAGCATGTTGATCTGCTACATCCATCATGAAATGATGGCCAGAGTATGTTTAGTGAACACCCGTCATCTCATATAGATACAAAGTAAAAAGGGAAAAAAGTTTTCTATTACAATGAGAGCTCTTAGGATTTACTCTCTTAACTTTCATATATAATGTGAGTAATGTGAATTATATTCACTGTGTTGTATGTTACATCTGAGCCCTTCTTCCTAGGATCCTAATCCCATTATGGAAATCCCACCCTCATGACCTCATCTCACCTAGGGACCTCCCAAAGGCGCCACCACCTTGGGGGTCTGGGCTTTGACATGTGGATTTGGGGGGCACACAGCAGTGCAACCAGTAGCAGCCCTTCAGGGGCCTGTACCGCCCCTTCAGGGGTCAGCTGTGGCTTGCGGATGGAGCATCAGGGGTAGCTGGGTGCCCTGGTGATGTTCTCTGGCTCCTCGAGGGCTGAGCAGCCTGGCCAGCAGGGACTTGGTGAGCCACTGATAGGACTGAGCAGGGATGATGAGGACTATTACATGGAGACAAAAGTCGTTGCAGGTTCGTGCTGTTAGATCTTATGAGAGGAACAGCAGTAGAGGAAGTGGTTAAGCATGGGAGTTTCGAGTATGCCTCCATGCTGGGTCTGTGCTCAGCCCTGCTAGACCCACCTTCCGTGTGCAATAGTATGTCTCAGGGCTGCGGGTCGTCGTGTTCCAAGCGCCTCGGGTAATCCTCCGTGTCTGTCATTCTTCCTCAAATGTTGATTCCTGTCTGAGCTGAGGACAGGCTTGTCATACTTTATCCTAGAAACCTAGACCCCACCGTCATGACTCCTGAATAGTCCCAAGGAAGAAAAGATGTGTTTCTCTTTGAAACATAATGTGTGAAGCTGAGGGTGTGGTGGACTTCGGGGTGCACCCTGGGCGCTAGTGCTTGCTGGTAACGGGCTATTTGCAGAGTGGCAATAAAGCATCCGAGCAAGATCGTCTCCGTTTCCTGTCGGTTTATCTGGTGAGGAGGGGAGGAGCCCTACCCAGCTGTTGGCTCACCCTCCTCCTGCAAAACTGTTGCTGCCTGAAGAGTGAATTGTGTGCTTTCTCCACGAGGCACAGTGTCTTCACTTACTTTTCCTCATTCTTTTTTTCTTTAACCTCTGAAGAGTAGAAAGTCCAAAAGAAAGGGAAAGAAAAGAAGATAGAGGCCGATCCTTGGCATTTCTAGAAACAGCCTGTACAAAGGAGCCCTGAGATCATTTTCATGTGACCTCCTGGAGGCATTTAATGGCCTCATTGTTGGCGGGAGGGGGCAGCGAATTCTCTGGAATTCCTAGAATGGTCAGAGGGTGCTTGGGCAGAGGGAGGAGATGCCTGGGCGTCACCAGGATCCAGGGTGGGGGTGGGGAGGCAGGAGGAGCAGCAGGACCACTGTTCTGAAGCTTGATGACAGTTCTTCCTAGAAAGATAATGATATTACATAATTGCCTTACTGTGAAAATTCCAGCCTGTAATCTGTAGAGTCGAGCCCCTCTCGCTGTCTGTTCACCCTGCAGCCTCCCTCCCGTCAGGATGCTCGGGGTTCTTCCGGGTCTTTTTCTCTGGAATTCCAGACAAGCCCTGTCGTCAGTTTCCCCCTTTTCACAAGAGTGTCATGTTAGTCCTTATCTCTCTTCCTCCTTCATCTTTGTCACCATTAGTCAAGAGCTCCCTTCGCCAGTTCTCTGAGAAGAGCTGTGGGAGTGGCATCACTGCGTCCTCGTGTGAGGTCAGGACTGGGTCATCTCATCCCAGCACCGAGAAGCTGCGGCCTTGGAGGGAGCGGGCTGCTCCCTGGGGCTATTAACTCCACTTGGGGTTCTCCCGACCGGATCCACCTGCCANTCACTGACTCAATGGACATGAGTTTGTGTAAACTCTGGGAGTTGGTGATGGACAGGGACGCCTGGTGTGCTGCAGTCCATGCGGTTGCAAAGAGTTGGACACGACTGAGCGACTGAACTGAACTGTCATCTTGATGACAGCAGAGAATGAATTCTAGGAAGATGAAAGTGAACTTTAGGCATCTTTATATGCAGCCATTTGAAGTTAGTTTGTTTTGACTGTTTATATAGCTCAAATGGCAGATGGAGAATGAGATGTTAAGTTTGAAAATTGATGCTGAACTGAAGTCTGAATTAGCTTTGCAGTAGGAAACTCAACCCCCGGGACACCATCCACATGAGGGACAGTGAGTATTCTGAGGGGCACTCACCTAACTCAGGTGGGCTTGAGAGTAATGTGCCTGGGACACCAGTCCCCTCAGTGGCTGTCTGACTGGTGAATGGTCTCCCTGTTTTTCCTTTTCCTCTGGTCCAAGGAGTAAACTTTTCCAGACTTGGGAGGACCTGATTTTTGGTCAGTGATGTGTCAGTGACTTAGTTCCTAAAGAAGTTAGCAGTTATTTAGTGCTGTTAGCCGTGGGGATTATCAACAGCTGCAAGTCCCCTGCTGGATTCCTGAGGACAAGTTCACGCAGAAGGTGTTTTTCGCATGTGCAAGCCATTTTTGAGGAATCAACAAAAACAATGATTGGGCACTGCGTGCTGCAAGCTGTTTCTCTTCCCACGTTATCGTTCCAGGGTCTTGACCAAGATTTGGCCAGACATCTGTATCTTGCATTGAAAACAAGCTTAGGGACTGCATTCTGATGGTTCTGTGATTGCCCAAGCTGGACTGAGAACATAGTTAGTGCTCCACACATGTTGGTGGAGTGGATTCAGGGGAAGAATCATGAATTTCAGGGCTCAGATGAGCATGCAAAGAGGTGGTTAAGGAAGACAGTACCAGGCTTTCAGTGGTTGGCTGGGAACTCCTGGGTGGACGAGAGCCTTAGTGTGACGAGCTGCCTTCAGCAGCAGGATCCTTTTAACTGGTGTCTAAAGAATATGCTCTTCTTTCAGGGGAATTGATTCTGGATGCGAGTTACTTGGGAATCGAGGCAGCAATGTGAGTTCTCACGTTTTCTACACAAAGTGCTGGATCCCCATAGAAACAGAATTAACTGCCTGAGCCAGTGCTTCCTGACGCCACATTGGCTTTCCAGACCGTGTATGATATCATGGACTGTTAACCTTAGGAGAAGGGCCCAGTCCCCCCTCCACATCTGCACTGTCCTATAAGCAGAGTTGAGTCGAGTCCCTAGGAGCAAACGCTGGGCGAGGAGAGGATGCGAGCCCAGGGGCATGAGTGATGCCGTGGCTGTGTCTGCATTTTGGGAAGTCCAGCACTGTTCTGTGCAAACCCTGACTCTGCATCCTAATAGAAGATGCCCGCCTTGCAAAGAGAAGCAGCCTGAGATCCAGAGCATCCTGGGAATTATGCTCTCAGACCCAGCTCCCGAGGCCCAGCACCCAGAACAGGATCACTGGGATGGGACAGGTGTGCAGGCAGGGGGTGGGAGGATGGGAAGATGTGCCGAGTGGTGGGAGGGTCTGCCCTGTCCAGCCATTCCATTGGTCAGAGCTTTATCCCTGCCCCAGGCACAGTGTGAACAGATTGGATACTTGATGAGGTGATGGTGGGCGCAGGGTGGCCCAGGCCCTGTCGTGCTGGGCTCACTGCGAGGTGGCATCTGAGAGATGACTTGATATAGAACCACGTATGGACTGTTCCTGGGCCCCAGTGGACACACTAGAGCCTGAGCCACGCCTGCAGAGGGCTGCAAGGTCAGTGGGAGGGCCCCCCCGTCTTGACTGCCATGCTGTGACATCCGCGGGACTAGGAGACATGGATCCAGGACCAGAGCCTGGGGTGCCTGCCAGTTCCAGAATAAGGCTAGAACGTGGCCCCAGAGCCTGCAGGTCCCAGTGAAGGGCCATGTGGCAGAGGAGAGCCCGTCCTCTGAGGGCTGGTGACTCATGGTGCTGGGGCCAGGCTGCGAGTCCCTCATGCTCTGAGCTTAGGGAGCAGCAGAGTCTTCCTGTCCCTCCAGAGCAGCTGTGCTGGGGGTGGCCTCCAGGTGCCCACCCCGCTGAGTCTGCAGGAATTGCTGTCACCCAAAACACGCACACCTCCCATGGCTCTGGAGGCTGGACAGCCAGGGTCACCGTGCCGCAGATTCTGTGTCTGATGAGGGCATCTTCCTAGTTTGCAGACGCCAGCTTCCCATGTCCTCCCGAGGTGGACACGCAGTACACATTAGCTTTCTGGTCTCTTCTCTTTTGCTTCTTCCCAGTTTTTTGAAATGTAATAGACATACTGCACTGAATACCTGTAAGGTATATAGCATGTTGATCTGCTACATCCATCATGAAATGATGGCCAGAGTATGTTTAGTGAACACCCGTCATCTCATATAGATACAAAGTAAAAAGGGAAAAAAGTTTTCTATTACAATGAGAGCTCTTAGGATTTACTCTCTTAACTTTCATATATAATGTGAGTAATGTGAATTATATTCACTGTGTTGTATGTTACATCTGAGCCCTTCTTCCTAGGATCCTAATCCCATTATGGAAATCCCACCCTCATGACCTCATCTCACCTAGGGACCTCCCAAAGGCGCCACCACCTTGGGGGTCTGGGCTTTGACATGTGGATTTGGGGGGCACACAGCAGTGCAACCAGTAGCAGCCCTTCAGGGGCCTGTACCGCCCCTTCAGGGGTCAGCTGTGGCTTGCGGATGGAGCATCAGGGGTAGCTGGGTGCCCTGGTGATGTTCTCTGGCTCCTCGAGGGCTGAGCAGCCTGGCCAGCAGGGACTTGGTGAGCCACTGATAGGACTGAGCAGGGATGATGAGGACTATTACATGGAGACAAAAGTCGTTGCAGGTTCGTGCTGTTAGATCTTATGAGAGGAACAGCAGTAGAGGAAGTGGTTAAGCATGGGAGTTTCGAGTATGCCTCCATGCTGGGTCTGTGCTCAGCCCTGCTAGACCCACCTTCCGTGTGCAATAGTATGTCTCAGGGCTGCGGGTCGTCGTGTTCCAAGCGCCTCGGGTAATCCTCCGTGTCTGTCATTCTTCCTCAAATGTTGATTCCTGTCTGAGCTGAGGACCAGCTTGTCATACTTTATCCTAGAAACCTAGACCCCACCGTCATGACTCCTGAATAGTCCCAAGGAAGAAAAGATGTGTTTCTCTTTGAAACATAATGTGTGAAGCTGAGGGTGTGGTGGACTTCGGGGTGCACCCTGGGCGCTAGTGCTTGCTGGTAACGGGCTATTTGCAGAGTGGCAATAAAGCATCCGAGCAAGATCGTCTCCGTTTCCTGTCGGTTTATCTGGTGAGGAGGGGAGGAGCCCTACCCAGCTGTTGGCTCACCCTCCTCCTGCAAAACTGTTGCTGCCTGAAGAGTGAATTGTGTGCTTTCTCCACGAGGCACAGTGTCTTCACTTACTTTTCCTCATTCTTTTTTTCTTTAACCTCTGAAGAGTAGAAAGTCCAAAAGAAAGGGAAAGAAAAGAAGATAGAGGCCGATCCTTGGCATTTCTAGAAACAGCCTGTACAAAGGAGCCCTGAGATCATTTTCATGTGACCTCCTGGAGGCATTTAATGGCCTCATTGTTGGCGGGAGGGGGCAGCGAATTCTCTGGAATTCCTAGAATGGTCAGAGGGTGCTTGGGCAGAGGGAGGAGATGCCTGGGCGTCACCAGGATCCAGGGTGGGGGTGGGGAGGCAGGAGGAGCAGCAGGACCACTGTTCTGAAGCTTGATGACAGTTCTTCCTAGAAAGATAATGATATTACATAATTGCCTTACTGTGAAAATTCCAGCCTGTAATCTGTAGAGTCGAGCCCCTCTCGCTGTCTGTTCACCCTGCAGCCTCCCTCCCGTCAGGATGCTCGGGGTTCTTCCGGGTCTTTTTCTCTGGAATTCCAGACAAGCCCTGTCGTCAGTTTCCCCCTTTTCACAAGAGTGTCATGTTAGTCCTTATCTCTCTTCCTCCTTCATCTTTGTCACCATTAGTCAAGAGCTCCCTTCGCCAGTTCTCTGAGAAGAGCTGTGGGAGTGGCATCACTGCGTCCTCGTGTGAGGTCAGGACTGGGTCATCTCATCCCAGCACCGAGAAGCTGCGGCCTTGGAGGGAGCGGGCTGCTCCCTGGGGCTATTAACTCCACTTGGGGTTCTCCCGACCGGATCCACCTGCCAACCTGGAGAGTCTCTGCACTGGAGGACCTGCCCAGGCTCCCATCGGGAGGTGTTTTCACCCTCTCAGCAAAGCCTTGAGCCCTCGGCCCGTGCTGAGAGCTGAGGGGGTTGCAGTGTCTGGTACAGGCCTGGGCCCTGGCTATGGAGCGGTTCCTCGGCTTGGAAGCAGACACAGAATCAGCAGCAGGAAGGGCCACAGTGCCCCTGGATGGGTCCATAGGGCCTGCAGGGTCCTAGAGTGGCGAGTAGGGCCACAACGCTGCAGAGAGAATGCATGCAGGGTGTCGCCAAGCTGAACTCAGGTTTTCTCACTGGGGCACGGCAACACCCATCAGCTGACATGGGTTGTGGTGAAGGAAAGTGCAGTGTTTATTGCAGGTGCTAGACAAGGAGAAGGGGCAGCTCATGCTCAGAAGACCTGAAATCCATGATGGCTTTCAGCAAACGGTTGTTAAAGGCAACCTGTGGGGTGAGGGGGCCAGCTCCTGGACCTTCTGATTGGTTGGTGGTAAGGTGACAGGAATCTGAGTCATCAGCCTTCTGGTTCCAGCCAGTCTGGGGTCTACCCGCTTGTAGTCTGCATGTAGTCACCACCCTCCCTCCACCTGGGGAGCTGGGGTGTCTTAGTTCTGCGCACAGCTCACAGATGAGCATCACATTGTCATCCTGATCCCTTAAGGAGGAGCTGGGACCCTGCTTTATCCCTGAGCTTTTGTCATTAATTTCCTTGCTGGACATTAGTTTCCTTCCTTTCCTCTGTTTCTGCATTCCCTCGCTTCCCAAGTTACTAACTGCTTGAGTCTGCTCTTTGGAACTCAGGGAAAGCGTAGGAAATGAAAGCCTTTTTCTACAAACAAGAAATAGGGATAAAGAGGGGCTTTGGTACTCAGGAGGGCTCCGCAGGGTCCTGCTCGGTTTCCATCCTCCCTTTTCTTTGTCAGTCCTCAATCCCCAGGGGACCAGGTGTGGGTCAAGAAAGGAAATAATGTTTTGGATGGAGAGGTTAATCATAAAGTTGGTTTCAAGGAGAGGAGGAAGAAAGGGGAGCATCCTGAACAGAGGACACAGAGGTCACAGGAGGGGAGTGGCAGGACTTGGGGGAGGCCAGGTCCTGAGGGTGAATCTTGGGCTGGCCGTTTCCCAGGAGCTTGAAGGCAGACAGGGTGTACCTTAAGGTGTATCCCAAGTGCCTGCTGGCTTGTGGGGGGTGAAGGCGCAGCATGTAGAGGGAGCTGGGTCCTGGTCAGATGGGAGTGATGGCTGATGTTGGCAGCTGAGGGCAGTGGATAGATTTCAGATGCTTCTTCGGCCAAAATTAAGTGGCCTTGTGGGTTGCACGGGCAGGAGGTCANAAGGTGTATCCCAAGTGCCTGCTGGCTTGTGGGGGGTGAAGGCGCAGCATGTAGAGGGAGCTGGGTCCTGGTCAGATGGGAGTGATGGCTGATGTTGGCAGCTGAGGGCAGTGGATAGATTTCAGATGCTTCTTCGGCCAAAATTAAGTGGCCTTGTGGGTTGCACGGACAGGAGGTCAGGGAGGCCACAGGCAGCCCCTGGGTTTCTGCCATGCGTACCTGCTGGGAGCTGAAGGGGGAGGTGGTGGTGAGCAGGTGTATCTGGGTTGCTCCAGCTTTCTTGTGTTGCCGGATGTGGCAGTAATCGCTCTTTGTGTGTGTCTCTGCACGCTCAGGTGACAATAAGTTACAAGAGGTGAGATTCCCGCTTCTGACACTGATGTCTGGGAGATGTTCCGGTGCCCAGAGTCTGTTCAGGAGCCCCGCCTATGGCTTAGGAGAGCCCCCTTGCTCCAAGGCCGCCCAGCTCCCAGGGGTCATCTCAGTTTTTAAAATGTTCAGCAGTCAGATATGTCATTCATTGCTGCTGTAACTTGTGTTTCCATGGTTACTTGGGAAGTTGAGTGTGTTTCACGTGTGTGTTTGACGAGTTGTTTGCTCTGTCCTCTCCCTGTTTTTGCAGTAGGCTACTCATCCCATGTTATTTTAATAAATGGGAGATTTATTGAGTGCAGATTGCTGCCTGTGTTCATGGTAGTTTCTCTCGAGGCTTTTTGCTTCCCTCTGGACTTTGCACAGATGGTCTTTGGCTGTAGATGAGTTGATTTCTCCTTCCTTGCCTCCTGGTGAAGAACTTGAGTCTGGTATGTATTTTTTTTTTTTTTTAATTTTATATTGGAGTATAGTTGATTAACAATGTTGTTAGTTTCAGGTATATAGCAAAGTGATTCAGCTAACCATATACATGCATCCATTCTTTTTCAGATTCTTTTTTTAATTTAGGTTGTTACAGAATATTGAGCAGAATTCCCTGTGCTATACAATAGGTCCTTGTTGATGCTTTTATATATAGTAGGGTGTATATGTCAGTCTCANATTTTATATTGGAGTATAGTTGATTAACAATGTTGTTAGTTTCAGGTATACAGCAAAGTGATTCAGCTAACCATATACATGCATCCATTCTTTTTCAGATTCTTTTTTTAATTTAGGTTGTTACAGAGTATTGAGCAGAATTCCCTGTGCTATACAATAGGTCCTTGTTGATGCTTTTATATATAGTAGGGTGTATATGTCAGTCTCAAACTCCTAATTTATCCCTCCTCCCATGCTTTCCCCCTGGTGACCACAAGTCTGTTCTCTATGTTTGTGAGTCTGTTTCTGTTTTGTAAATAACTTCATTTGTATCCTTTTTCTTACATTGCACGTATAAGTGATATCATATGATATTTGTCTTTTTCTGACTTCACTTGATAATCTCTGTCTGGGTTCGTCCATGTTGCTGCAAATGGCATTGTTTCACTTTTTGTGGCTAAGTAATATTCCATTCCTCATATTGAGAAATATCAATAACCTCAGATATGCAGATGACACCACCCTTAGGGCAGAAAGTGAAAAGGAACTAAAAAGCCTCTTGATGAAAGTGAAAGAGGAGAGTGACAAAGTTGGCTTAAAGCTCAACATTCAGAAAACGAAGATCATGGCATCTGGTCCAATCACTTCACGGGAAATAGATGGGGAAACAGTGGAAACAGTGTCAGAGTTTATTTTGGGGGGCTCTAAAATCACTGCAGTTGGTGACTGCAACCATGAAATTAAAAGACGCTTACTCCTTGGAAGAAAAGTTATAACCAACCTAGATAGCATGCTGAAAAGCAGAGACATTACTTTGCCAACTAAGGTTCATCTAGTCAAGGCTATGGTTTTTCCTGTGGTCATGTACAGATGTGAGAGTTGGACTGCGAAGACAGCTGAGCACCGAAGAATTGATGCTTTTGAACTGTGGTGTTGGAGAAGACTCTTGAGAGTCCCTTGGACTACAAGGAGATCCAACCAGTCCATTCTGAAGGAGATCAGCCCTGGGTGTTCTTTGGAGGGGATGATGCTAAAGCTGAAGCTCCAGTACTTTGGCCACCTCATGGGAAGAGTTGACTCATTGGNCAAGGAGATCCAACCAGTCCATTCTGAAGATCAGCCCTGGGTGTTCTTTGGAAGGAATGATGCTGAAGCTGAAACTTCAGTACTTTGGCCACCTCATATGAAGAGTTGATTCATTGGAAAAGATTCTGATGCTGGGAGGGATTGGGGGCAGGAGGAAAAGGGGACGACCGAGAATGAGATGGCTGGATGGCATCACTGACTTGATAGATGTGAGTTTGAGTGGACTCTGGGAGTTGGTGATGGACAGGGAGGCCTGGCGTGCTGCAGTTCATGAGGTTGCAAAGAGTCGGACACGACTGAGCAACTGAACTGAACTGAATATTCCATTGTATATATGTACCACGTCTTTATCCATGCCTCTGTCGGTGGACAGTTAGGTGGCTTCCATGGCTTGGCTCTTGTGAATCGTGCTGCTGTGAATGTTGGGGTGCACATGTCCTTTGTAACCGTGGTTTTCTCCAGATGTTCTGTATATCTTTTGGTGCCTCTTTTTTGTGTTGGCCACCTGCCCACAGGAGGTGTCTGATAGGTGATTTTAAGGTTAAGAAGGCTCCTCATTTTATGCCCACCACTGAAATCTTAATTCCTGCAAGCAGGAGATCCCCCCCGCCCCAATCCTTTATGCTTTGAATTTCAGGCTCTTCTTTATGGATACTTTCTATTTCTCTAAAAGAAAAAAAGATAAACTATGCTCCAAACAATGTAATTGAAAGAAGAAAAATGAAGAACAGCCTTACAAATAAGTGCAAAGGTTGTCTGTTTTCTTCTCATGCAAATGATAGTATATCAGCAAGATACTAAAGCAGGTGGGTGGATTCAAACATCTATGGATTCGAATCTCACTTCTTCCATTTCTTAGCTGTGTGAGCTCGACAGCTACTATATTGCCTCCCAGGCTTGGTTTTTCCATCTATAAAATGGGGTCATAATTCTACCTCAAGAATTGACAATATATCTCACGTGTGTCTATTATGAGTCTCATGTCCTTTTACTCCTTTTAATCTTCGAGAATGGCTCTAAAGCATTTGGTGAGGTGTCTGGCACAAGAGGTTGTCACTCAAGGCTGGTCCACCCCCTCTGGATCATCAGGGTGTCATCTTTGCCTTGCACAGCATCATCGGGGGAGTCAGGGAAGAGAGGACTCAGGGCTGCCCATCCCACAGGTCCTGTGTGCTCCTTGTGGGAGCTTGGTGATTCGGACACAGTCTCCAGTTAGGATAGCTCGCGCTGCTGTAATGAAATGCTAACATTCATATTTGGAAGCCCAGCCCTTCTGGTGGTACTAGAAGGATTTCTACACAGCACCACCCTGTTTTAATTACTTTTGCTTTACACCGTCTTCTGTGATGAGAACATTGTTCTCTTAATGCTCTATGCTGGACAGTCTTACCTTTTATTGTATTTTGTCAGTTTTCATGAGATACTGCCTTTCATTGACAAAATTAATTTTAATTTTTAAATTCATTATTTGAAGACAGTNTCTATGTTTGTGAGTCTGTTTCTGTTTTGTAAATAACTTCATTTGTATCCTTTTTCTTACATTGCACGTATAAGTGATATCATATGATATTTGTCTTTTTCTGACTTCACTTGATAATCTCTGTCTGGGTTCGTCCATGTTGCTGCAAATGGCATTGTTTCACTTTTTGTGGCTAAGTAATATTCCATTCCTCATATTGAGAAATATCAATAACCTCAGATATGCAGATGACACCACCCTTAGGGCAGAAAGTGAAAAGGAACTAAAAAGCCTCTTGATGAAAGTGAAAGAGGAGAGTGACAAAGTTGGCTTAAAGCTCAACATTCAGAAAACGAAGATCATGGCATCTGGTCCAATCACTTCACGGGAAATAGATGGGGAAACAGTGGAAACAGTGTCAGAGTTTATTTTGGGGGGCTCTAAAATCACTGCAGTTGGTGACTGCAACCATGAAATTAAAAGACGCTTACTCCTTGGAAGAAAAGTTATAACCAACCTAGATAGCATGCTGAAAAGCAGAGACATTACTTTGCCAACTAAGGTTCATCTAGTCAAGGCTATGGTTTTTCCTGTGGTCTTGTACAGATGTGAGTTGGACTGCGAAGACAGCTGAGCACCGAAGAATTGATGCTTTTGAACTGTGGTGTTGGAGAAGACTCTTGAGAGTCCCTTGGACTGCAAGGAGATCCAACCAGTCCATTCTGAAGATCAGCCCTGGGTGTTCTTTGGAAGGAATGATGCTGAAGCTGAAACTTCAGTACTTTGGCCACCTCATATGAAGAGTTGATTCACTGGAAAAAATTCTGATGCTGGGAGGGATTGGGGGCAGGAGGAAAAGGGGACGACCGAGAATGAGATGGCTGGATGGCATCACTGACTTGATAGATGTGAGTTTGAGTGGACTCTGGGAGTTGGTGATGGACAGGGAGGCCTGGCGTGCTGCAGTTCATGAGGTTGCAAAGAGTCGGACACGACTGAGCAACTGAACTGAACTGAATATTCCATTGTATATATGTACCACGTCTTTATCCATGCCTCTGTCGGTGGACAGTTAGGTGGCTTCCATGGCTTGGCTCTTGTGAATCGTGCTGCTGTGAATGTTGGGGTGCACATGTCCTTTGTAACCGTGGTTTTCTCCAGATGTTCTGTATATCTTTTGGTGCCTCTTTTTTGTGTTGGCCACCTGCCCACAGGAGGTGTCTGATAGGTGATTTTAAGGTTAAGAAGGCTCCTCATTTTATGCCCACCACTGAAATCTTAATTCCTGCAAGCAGGAGATCCCCCCCGCCCCAATCCTTTATGCTTTGAATTTCAGGCTCTTCTTTATGGATACTTTCTATTTCTCTAAAAGAAAAAAAGATAAACTATGCTCCAAACAATGTAATTGAAAGAAGAAAAATGAAGAACAGCCTTACAAATAAGTGCAAAGGTTGTCTGTTTTCTTCTCATGCAAATGATAGTATATCAGCAAGATACTAAAGCAGGTGGGTGGATTCAAACATCTATGGATTCGAATCTCACTTCTTCCATTTCTTAGCTGTGTGAGCTCGACAGCTACTATATTGCCTCCCAGGCTTGGTTTTTCCATCTATAAAATGGGGTCATAATTCTACCTCAAGAATTGACAATATATCTCACGTGTGTCTATTATGAGTCTCATGTCCTTTTACTCCTTTTAATCTTCGAGAATGGCTCTAAAGCATTTGGTGAGGTGTCTGGCACAAGAGGTTGTCACTCAAGGCTGGTCCACCCCCTCTGGATCATCAGGGTGTCATCTTTGCCTTGCACAGCATCATCGGGGGAGTCAGGGAAGAGAGGACTCAGGGCTGCCCATCCCACAGGTCCTGTGTGCTCCTTGTGGGAGCTTGGTGATTCGGACACAGTCTCCAGTTAGGATAGCTCGCGCTGCTGTAATGAAATGCTAACATTCATATTTGGAAGCCCAGCCCTTCTGGTGGTACTAGAAGGATTTCTACACAGCACCACCCTGTTTTAATTACTTTTGCTTTACACCGTCTTCTGTGATGAGAACATTGTTCTCTTAATGCTCTATGCTGGACAGTCTTACCTTTTATTGTATTTTGTCAGTTTTCATGAGATACTGCCTTTCATTGACAAAATTAATTTTAATTTTTAAATTCATTATTTGAAGACAGTGGAAACCTTTGTGACGGTTAATCTTCCTGTTTAGGAACTTAGGTTTCCAGACATCCAGGCCTTTTGTCTCTCTCATGGAAGGGTGGTGATACTCTTTATTTTGCTGGGCTGGTCGTAGTTCTGAACTAGCATAGGCGTGTATGCCTGTCAGCTGTGGAGAGCGGCTGTTTTCAGTCCGTCTTCTAGTCACTTACCGTGTGTGTCTGTGTGTGTCCTGCCCCTCGCTGCCCTCTGGACTCTGGATTCGTTTTGGGGAGAAGCGTCCTGCCTCTTCCAGGGAGGCAGTCCCCTCATCCCACTGCATTTCCGTCCTGTTTGGCCTTGGACAGCCCATCTTCAGACTTGCTTGGCGTCCCCCAGAAGCCCCATGGTGAGGATAGGTAGTATCCTTGGTTCCGCTTGACCCTGAACTTGAGAAGCAGATAGGGTTCTGGACACATTCATAGGTTTTGGGTAAGTTTGCGTGGTGGCATCCGGTTGGGAAGCTCTTTCTGGGATACGAGTAACCTGTCCTGAGCCATGCTCTGCGTCCTGCGAAGCTCGGGGTGTCTGCCGGTGGATGGGCCACTGTGCGAAGGCCCTTCCTAGACTGGGTCAGTGTCACTGCTGAGACCTTTCCTTTGTGTGTGTGGTTTGAAAGCATGATGTCTGCATTTGGATGGGAACGAACCTGGGTTTGAACTTTCTTGTGTTGCCAGCATCCTTATCTTCACGTTCTAGCGTCCCTGGAAGTAGCTGTAGCATCACTGGAATGCAGGTCCCGTCTAAGTGCATCTGACGGCAGTGAGGGACAGTGAGGATCCTTAGCTTTAACTGTTTCCCCTTTTCAGCCCTCCAAAGGTTCTGGTGATAGCATCCTGAGATTTTTATGATCAGTTAGAAAACGTTGCCTTTTCTTCACTTCCGTTTCATTCGTGGATTTCTCAGTTTGTCTTCTAAACGCCTTCTTATGCCATGGAAACAGAGCGGCTCTGAGGTCAGTACAATCCTGAGTTTAATTTTTTTGATGAAAGGTATTTTGTCCCCTCTCGAGAAGCCCCAGCCTTCATTCCAAACTGCCCGAGCAGCCTCATCGTGAAGCTTGGGATTTGTTGAGTGTCTAAATAGTCACTGTTATGACTCTAAATATTTAGTGCGAGAAAGCTAGACAGAAGGAAAACTTTATATTAACTCAGGAATTTCTGGAAGGGATCAGAGGCACTCAACAGAAATCAAGAGGTCCTTTGTTTCTGAAACATTTTGGAAGTAAGTGAAGACATTTCTTTTTCGCCCAAGTTTGTATATTCCTGAAGATTTCAAGTTTTTGTCATGTCTGCCTGTGGAACCACCTAGTTGGTGATCAGCACCCAGAGAGTTCTGTCTCTTCTGTGGGTCTGGGTGCAGCTGGTCCGGTTCCTACAGGAAGCCTGTGGGGCTGTGCGTGGGGGGAGTCCAGGTGATAGGGCCCTGGAAATAGCACCTATGCCTTTGTTCCTGAGGAGGGTGCTGTATCTTAGTACCTCTTTTCAGCTCACCAGGTTCAAAAATCATGTCTTTGTTTTATCTTCTGTAGTTACATATTCACTTTCTTAAAAATAGATGAAAATGCTTAAAGTGGTGAACAGCTTGACAGGCAACTATGTCATTTAAAAAATTTTTTAGTATAAAAAGTAAATCTCCTGAACGTATATAGTCTGCTGAAGGTCACAGGCATGAAAGATGCATTTGGAATTGGTCCTGGAGCTTTTGGATGACGTCCAAGGAAAGATTTTTCCTCTGGAAACGAGGGGAGACCTCTCAGGATGTGAGGGTTAGAGGTGGTGATGGGCATGTGATACTCTATTGTCGTATGACCTGGTGCCCTTGCCAACGTGCCAGCCAGTTGTTGTCCAAAGACCCTCATGCCTATGTGACCATTCGCCTTTTTCTTTTTAAGATTTTTAAACTTGGAGTCAACTTAGCTACTGGAATTTACAGTTGTTGCATTTGACATAAACATTATAACACTTTTCAGGCTTACACATTCTTTGAGGGTGAAAGCAGGCACCTTTCATCAGATGCCTTTGCACGCATGGGTAATATTCATCTTTGAGCATTCAGAGACTCCTACATCAGGGGTCTCTCCCCTTTTGATCCTAGAAGTTCAGTGTCCCCTCTAAACACCAGTGGCCTTTGCAGTTTGTAGGTGGCCGCTGTGTTCGGCATCTGACAGCAGAGGCCTTGCTTGCTTTGTCTTAGCTCATAACCAGCGTTTGTCTAACATTTACGGTGTGTTGTATCCTAAGTCTTTACATGCGTTTGCTCACTTCATGCTCATAAAAGCCCTGGAGGGAGATGTTATCTTCATGTCGATTTTTTGCGGTGGGGCACACTGAGGCTCAGGGAGTGGACTGATCTGCCCACAGGTCACCTGCTGAGAGGGAGTGGGGTCAGGAGGTGGCAGATGTTGTCCGGCTCACTCACCAGATTCTTAGCCTGAGTACCCAGACGGACCTTCTGCAGTGGCTTTCTAAGTCCTCAACCCTGGCCTCTCCTGCATCAGGTTGGAGGCAGGGCAGGCTTTGTTTCCACCATTGAGAGGTCAGGGTAAGCTAGTTCAGCATCCCTGGGTGACGTGTCCTCCACTCCAGGACACCATGTCACAGACACACAGACACAGGACAAAAGTGCTCCGGACTTTTGTCCACGGAACCTTTGCTCTCTGCCGATCTCCCTGAGTCATCGAGTGAGTTTGTTTCCTCTGGGCTTGGGGAGTTCTGTGGCTGGCATCAAGTGTCAAGTGCTAGGGTCCTCTGGGAAGCGGCTCTCTCTCCCCGCTGCCCTGCAGAGGAGTGNGTCCTGGAGCTTTTGGATGACGTCCAAGGAAAGATTTTTCCTCTGGAAACGAGGGGAGACCTCTCAGGATGTGAGGGTTAGAGGTGGTGATGGGCATGTGATACTCTATTGTCGTATGACCTGGTGCCCTTGCCAACGTGCCAGCCAGTTGTTGTCCAAAGACCCTCATGCCTATGTGACCATTCGCCTTTTTCTTTTTAAGATTTTTAAACTTGGAGTCAACTTAGCTACTGGAATTTACAGTTGTTGCATTTGACATAAACATTATAACACTTTTCAGGCTTACACATTCTTTGAGGGTGAAAGCAGGCACCTTTCATCAGATGCCTTTGCACGCATGGGTAATATTCATCTTTGAGCATTCAGAGACTCCTACATCAGGGGTCTCTCCCCTTTTGATCCTAGAAGTTCAGCGTCCCCTCTAAACACCAGTGGCCTTTGCAGTTTGTAGGTGGCCGCTGTGTTCGGCATCTGACAGCAGAGGCCTTGCTTGCTTTGTCTTAGCTCATAACCAGCGTTTGTCTAACATTTACGGTGTGTTGTATCCTAAGTCTTTACATGCGTTTGCTCACTTCATGCTCATAAAAGCCCTGGAGGGAGATGTTATCTTCATGTCGATTTTTTGCGGTGGGGCACACTGAGGCTCAGGGAGTGGACTGATCTGCCCACAGGTCACCTGCTGAGAGGGAGTGGGGTCAGGAGGTGGCAGATGTTGTCCGGCTCACTCACCAGATTCTTAGCCTGAGTACCCAGACGGACCTTCTGCAGTGGCTTTCTAAGTCCTCAACCCTGGCCTCTCCTGCATCAGGTTGGAGGCAGGGCAGGCTTTGTTTCCACCATTGAGAGGTCAGGGTAAGCTAGTTCAGCATCCCTGGGTGACGTGTCCTCCACTCCAGGACACCATGTCACAGACACACAGACACAGGACAAAAGTGCTCCGGACTTTTGTCCACGGAACCTTTGCTCTCTGCCGATCTCCCTGAGTCATCGAGTGAGTTTGTTTCCTCTGGGCTTGGGGAGTTCTGTGGCTGGCATCAAGTGTCAAGTGCTAGGGTCCTCTGGGAAGCGGCTCTCTCTCCCCGCTGCCCTGCAGAGGAGTGAAGCGCACAGAGCTGTCATGGTGACCAGACGCTCCCCTCTGGCAGGGGGGAACCTTCGTCTCTGTCCCCCCGGCCCCCGACTCTGGAGCAGTGTCTTGGCCCTCACAGTAGAAGTGAGAGCACTGAATCAGGAGAAATAGCCAGGATTTCCGCTCCCCCTGTGGCACACGCGTGGGCCCTGCACAGGGCCTCTTAGCCACTGGGCACCAAGGCCAGAACCTGGTCTCAGATGAGAATGGTCCCCAGGGGGTGGGGTGAGGGCTGTAGCCTGGGAGGACCTGGGAGGGATGTGGGCTGTGATCTAGGTGCCAAGGATGCCTTACAGGTATAGACTTGGCCTTGCAAGAGAGCAGAGGCCTGCCCAGTCCTTACCTGCCTGCTTTTTTTGGAGGGTGGGGGAAGCACTCGGGCAGTGGCCTGGGACCAGCAGCTTCCCAAGGCGTTTCTAGTGTCTGTGGGCCTTTGTCCCTGTGGTCAGCGCCATGGCGACTAGAAACCCACTGCTTGTGGACTCCTTTCGAAGAGTCGGTCTTTTAAACAGTCTCCTTGAAAAGAAGAAAAAAACACTTCTATTTGTTTAAAAATTGTTTTAAAACTTGTATCCTTGGGTGCAGGGTGTAAAATTCACACTTGTGCAAATTCAGCATGTTCAGTGGAGGCCTCCTTGCCTTTTCAGCTTTGGAGCTGGGCAGCATGCTGAGCCTGAAGAGGGGGCTGCAGGGGCTGTGGCCCCGTGACTGTGACCTGTGACCGTGACTGTGACCAGCTGCCACTTCTAGGTGCCTCGTTCCAGCCACGTGGCCGCCAGACACCCAGAGCTCCAGCAAGCCCTGACAGGTAAGCTCTGTTTGGTTACTTCGCAGGACCTGGGTCTGTTCACTGTTGATGAAGGGGAGATAGTAAATGCATCATATTGCAAATCACTAGTCGTGAGCAGAGATGTCCCACTGGGCCCTTCCTTCCAGGGTTTCTGCAGGAGCCCCACCTGCTCGGTGGCCTCCCCACTCCCCATCTTTGAGCTGAGGTGGGTGGGAGGGGAGGTCACAAGGAGCATGGTCTAGGCCCTGCAGCCCACCCTTTGAGCTGCCATCCCTGCTGCTTCCCACTCCAGTCCCCTTGCTTTCTGTGCAGTGAGTGCTAATCTGGACGTGTGCTCAGCGGCTCAGTCGTGTCTGAATCTTTTCCACCCTGGGGACTGTCACCTGCCGGGTCCCTCTGTCCATGGGATTTTCAAGCAAGAGTACTGGAGAGGGTGGCTGTCTCTTTCTCCAGGGGCTCTCCCCAACCCAGGGATTGAACCTGTGTCTCCTGCATTGGCAGGCGGATTCTTTACCACTGAGCCACCTGGGAAGGCCTGAGTGCTGATATGCTCCCAGGTTATTCTGAGATTCCCGTGGCGAGCCCTCAGGAGTTGACAGCTGTTGTTTTTAGAGCCGAGGTGGAGGGCCCTGCTCAGGCCCTGTTTCTTCCCCTCTGCTGGGGACTGCCCACCTGTGCCACTGCGGCTGGAGGCATGTGTGCTGTGATGGTCCGGAGCAGGTGCTGGCCCCTTCCACTTCACTGCCTCCTGAGGAGGCCGACGCGGCGATGGACCTTCTCTTTCACCCCGGCTGGCCTACCTGTGGATTCTTACCATGCTTTTGGTCCATCTAAGGTGTCTGGTAGGGCACTGAAGCTGGATGTCCTTCCTACACGTGCTCCTGCTGGAGCCTTTGCCAGAAAGAGTAGTGGGTAGTGGAGACTATATCGGTCAGCTCAGCCGCTGGAATAAACACCACATTCTGGCTGCAATCTTGGAGGCCAGAAGTGCGAGATCAAGGTGTGGGCGGGCTAACCTCTCCTGAGGCCTGTCTCCGGGTGTGTAGACAACCGTCTTCTCCCTGTGACCTCACATGCTGTGTTTCTATGTCCTCTTCTAAGAAGGACACCAGTCATATATGGGATGAGGCCTCCAGGAAGTCCTCATTTTACCTTCATTAAAGCACAGGCACACTCATTCTGAGATCCTGGAGGTTGGGGCTTTACCATGGCTGTGTTTGAATTTATCCCCTAACAGCGGGGACCGCCCCCAGGCCAGGTGGCTGTAGGGGGACTGGGGATTGGGGCCCATGGTCCTTGGTAGGAAGGATATGCTCTGTCTGTCTTGCGTCCTTCCCGCTTCCCAGCTCGCTTTTCTACCTCCCCTTTCTGTTGCCTCCTTGCTGACCCTGTACTTCCCCTCCAGGTTTCCTCTGTGGTCCACAGAGCAGAACAGAAGGGTTCTTTATCCTTTGGGTTCCTTCAGTAGATGCTTCCCGAGTGTCTTCCTTATCTCAGAGGCTAACGTGGTTCATATTCTGTTCCGAGTTCAAAAAGTATGACGTTTTCATATCTCCATCCAGTTAGTGGGCAGGACAGTTGATGTTTCTTGCAGTGTGATGCTCTTCCCTGGGTGTCAGTGAGCCTTCTCAAACTTTCCTGAACCTTCGTGGCCCTCGTGGTGGACAGATTGTGCCCTCAGACACACTGCTTTCTGTGACATGGGACCTTTGTCCTCTCTTCCCAGCAGAGGTGTATGAAGATCACAGAAGCACCTTGTCTCCTGGGAGAATAAATTCTAGTGAAAACACACGCTTTGTGGCTGTGACAGTGCCACCTCTGGAGCCCGAGGCTTCGGGCACAGGCCCCGGGTGTCGGAGGCTCGCCTTGTCCCTGTGTAGATTGTGTGGGGTGCTGTGGGGCCTGGGCCACAAGATGCTCTCAGGCTGGTCCCCTGCTCCTTGGTCCCGCCACCCCTGCACCTGTGAGCCCTTCTGAATTGTCCTGAGATGCCTGGAGGATAGGGACTGCGTTTGTTTCTGCTGAGCCTTTACAGTGTAAGAAACACATCTGAAAAAGGCAAGAAAACACCCTTGAGCCTCCCGAGCCCCCACTTCTCAGCACACCTGACCAGCCTGCACCTCCCGTCCTCCTTCTGGTCAGATTGGTCAAACCCAAAAGACGTAAACCTGTGAGGTTTAAGACAGCCGGGCCAGGCACCTCTTGGCACGGACACAGCATTGAAATGAAGCTTGTTTAACAGTTAATCCTCCTGTTGGGGCTCGAAATCTAATTATCCATGCAGCTTAGGCAGTGAGTCCACTGGTGTGGAAGGCACAGCATGGGATTCATCCCACCGACCCCCCCGAGGGTGGGGAGCTATGTCTGTGACCGCCCAGCCCTCGTCCCCAGAGGTTCAGCAGGAGCGGTGACTAAAGGGTGGCCCCAGAGAGTGTCCTGTGGGGACTTTCCAAAACCTTCTCAGCCCCAGAACCCTTCCTTGACTGGGACTTTTGCTCAGATGCCCTGTCCCAGCACCGTTGTGGAACCCACGGCTGAGACGGGGCTTGGAGCCCCCACTGACGTGGAGGGGCAGGGCTGGAGAGCCTCTCTTGCTTCCCTGTGGCCATTCTCGCGATGGGCTTCAGCAGGGATGAGCCTTTGGCTTTCTAAAGCCGGTTTGTGGTATTCCGTGGCTGCATACTACACTCTTCGCCCTCGCCAGTTCCTGAAATGCATGCTGGTGGGGTGTGCAGGGAGTGGCGGGTGCTCACACCATCACAGCAGGCTGTGTGGACTGTGCATGGCCTCCGGGGGGTCCTTGGCATCCTTGATGAGCCTCTGCAGTACGGGGAACACATTTGACCCAAGTTAAGCTCACCTGAGCACATTAAATAGCATGCTTGTTTGAAACCATCAGCAGACCCGTTCTTACTTGCCTAACTGTGATCCATTTATTCTGTGAGTTCCTCGTGAGCAGCTGTTTGACACCAGGTCTGGCCTTGGTGCTGGGAGTACCTTGTCTGCAGGCGTGAAACGCGCTTGAGTAGCATGATTCCCTTAAGCTTGTTCTGTTAGATCTGTGAGTTGGGTGGAACCCAGCCCCTTGGAGTTCCAGAAAGATGTTATATCACGAAATAAGAGGGTCCGAGGGGGCCCACTGGGAGGGCAGTTAGGGAAATGGTTATTGTCACCTCAGGTTTCTTTGTACACTGGCTCCTGCCAGGGCACCCAGCCCAGACCTAGGTGAACCCAGTGTGGGGATCACGGATTCGTGGGTGGTGACGTGGGGTGGGATGGATCGGATGGCAGCAGAGTTTACTGGATCTCAGGAGACCTGTTTGATTTGGGGCCATGGTGATGAGAGAGATAAAGGTGCAGATGATTGCGATCATCCGATTTCTGTCTTCCCAAAGAGGCCTCTGAGTGCTTCCCTCCGCCTCGCCATCCTCGGTCCCGTGTTTTGGCTGGTTGTTTTGTTGTCGCTGGATAGCTTTTAACTCCCTTGGGTCAGAGCATCGCGTCCCCAGGCTCAGTGTCCCTGCTGCGGCCCCACTGAGGCCCAGCCGCTGGCGCTGNGGGCACACTAAGGCTCAGGGAGTGGACTGATCTGCCCACAGGTCACCTGCTGAGAGGGAGTGGGGTCAGGAGGTGGCAGATGTTGTCCGGCTCACTCACCAGATTCTTAGCCTGAGTACCCAGACGGACCTTCTGCAGTGGCTTTCTAAGTCCTCAACCCTGGCCTCTCCTGCATCAGGTTGGAGGCAGGGCAGGCTTTGTTTCCACCATTGAGAGGTCAGGGTAAGCTAGTTCAGCATCCCTGGGTGACGTGTCTTCCACTCCAGGACACCATGTCACAGATACACAGGCACAGCGGTGCTCCGGACTTTTGTCCACGGAACCTTTGCTCTCTGCCGATCTCCCTGAGTCATGGAGTGAGTTTGTTTCCTCTGGGCTTGGGGAGTTCTGTGGCTGGCATCAAGTGTCAAGTGCTAGGGTCCTCTGGGAAGCGGCTCTCTCTCCCCGCTGCCCTGCAGAGGAGTGGAGCGCACAGAGCTGTCATGGTGACCAGACGCTCCCCTCTGGCAGGGGGGAACCTTTGTCTCTGTCCCCCCGGCCCCCGACTCTGGAGCAGTGTCTTGGCCCTCACAGTAGAAGTGAGAGCACTGAATCAGGAGAAATAGCCAGGATTTCCGCTCCCCCTGTGGCACACGCGTGGGCCCTGCACAGGGCCTCTCAGCCACTGGGCACCAAGGCCAGAACCTGGTCTCAGATGAGAATGGTCCCCAGGGGGTGGGGTGAGGGCTGTAGCCTGGGAGGACCTGGGAGGGATGTGGGCTGTGATCTAGGTGCCAAGGATGCCTTACAGGTATAGACTTGGCCTTGCAAGAGAGCAGAGGCCTGCCCAGTCCTTACCTGCCTGCTTTTTTTGGGGGGTGGGGGAAGCACTCGGGCAGTGGCCTGGGACCAGCAGCTTCCCAAGGTGTTTCTAGTGTCTGTGGGCCTTTGTCCCTGTGGTCAGCGCCATGGCGACTAGAAACCCACTGCTTGTGGACTCCTTTCGAAGAGTCGGTCTTTTAAACAGTCTCCTTGAAAAGAAGAAAAAAACACTTCTATTTGTTTAAAAATTGTCTTAAAACTTGTATCCTTGGGTGCAGGGTGTAAAATTCACACTTGTGCAAATTCAGCATGTTCAGTGGAGGCCTCCTTGCCTTTTCAGCTTTGGAGCTGGGCAGCATGCTGAGCCTGAAGAGGGGGCTGCAGGGGCTGTGGCCCCGTGACTGTGACCTGTGACCGTGACTGTGACCAGCTGCCACTTCTAGGTGCCTCGTTCCAGCCACGTGGCCGCCAGACACCCAGAGCTCCAGCAAGCCCTGACAGGTAAGCTCTGTTTGGTTACTTCGCAGGACCTGGGTCTGTTCACTGTTGATGAAGGGGAGATAGTAAATGCATCATATTGCAAATCACTAGTCGTGAGCAGAGATGTCCCACTGGGCCCTTCCTTCCAGGGTTTCTGCAGGAGCCCCACCTGCTCGGTGGCCTCCCCACTCCCCATCTTTGAGCTGAGGTGGGTGGGAGGGGAGGTCCCAAGGAGCATGGTCTAGGCCCTGCAGCCCACCCTTTGAGCTGCCATCCCTGCTGCTTCCCACTCCAGTCCCCTTGCTTTCTGTGCAGTGAGTGCTAATCTGGACGTGTGCTCAGCGGCTCAGTCGTGTCTGAATCTTTTCCACCCCGGGGACTGTCACCTGCTGGGTCCCTCTGTCCATGGGATTTTCAAGCAAGAGTACTGGAGAGGGTGGCTGTCTCTTTCTCCAGGGGATCTCCCCAACCCAGGGATTGAACCTGTGTCTCCTGCATTGGCAGGCGGATTCTTTACCACTGAGCCACCTGGGAAGGCCTGAGTGCTGATATGCTCCCAGGTTATTCTGAGATTCCCGTGGCGAGCCCTCAGGAGTTGACAGCTGTTGTTTTTAGAGCCGAGGTGGAGGGCCCTGCTCAGGCCCTGATTCTTCCCCTCTGCTGGGGACTGCCCACCTGTGCCACTGCGGCTGGAGGCATGTGTGCTGTGATGGTCCGGAGCAGGTGCTGGCCCCTTCCACTTCACTGCCTCCTGAGGAGGCCGACGCGGCGATGGACCTTCTCTTTCACCCCGGCTGGCCTACCTGTGGATTCTTACCATGCTTTTGGTCCATCTAAGGTGTCTGGTAGGGCACTGAAGCTGGATGTCCTTCCTACACGTGCTCCTGCTGGAGCCTTTGCCAGAAAGAGTAGTGGGTAGTGGAGACTATATCGGTCAGCTCAGCCGCTGGAATAAACACCACATTCTGGCTGCAATCTTGGAGGCCAGAAGTGCGAGATCAAGGTGTGGGCGGGCTAACCTCTCCTGAGGCCTGTCTCCGGGTGTGTAGACAACCGTCTTCTCCCTGTGACCTCACATGCTGTGTTTCTATGTCCTCTTCTAAGAAGGACACCAGTCATATATGGGATGAGGCCTCCAGGAAGTCCTCATTTTACCTTCATTAAAGCACAGGCACACTCATTCTGAGATCCTGGAGGTTGGGGCTTTACCATGGCTGTGTTTGAATTTATCCCCTAACAGCGGGGACCGCCCCCAGGCCAGGTGGCTGTAGGGGGACTGGGGATTGGGGCCCATGGTCCTTGGTAGGAAGGATATGCTCTGTCTGTCTTGCGTCCTTCCCGCTTCCCAGCTCGCTTTTCTACCTCCCCTTTCTGTTGCCTCCTTGCTGACCCTGTACTTCCCCTCCAGGTTTCCTCTGTGGTCCACAGAGCAGAACAAAAGGGTTCTTTATCCTTTGGGTTCCTTCAGTAGATGCTTCCCGAGTGTCTTCCTTATCTCAGAGGCTAACGTGGTTCATATTCTGTTCCGAGTTCAAAAAGTATGACGTTTTCATATCTCCATCCAGTTAGTGGGCAGGACAGTTGATGTTTCTTGCAGTGTGATGCTCTTCCCTGGGTGTCAGTGAGCCTTCTCAAACTTTCCTGAACCTTCGTGGCCCTCGTGGTGGACAGATTGTGCCCTCAGACACACTGCTTTCTGTGACATGGGACCTTTGTCCTCTCTTCCCAGCAGAGGTGTATGAAGATCACAGAAGCACCTTGTCTCCTGGGAGAATAAATTCTAGTGAAAACACACGCTTTGTGGCTGTGACAGTGCCACCTCTGGAGCCCGAGGCTTCGGGCACAGGCCCCGGGTGTCGGAGGCTCGCCTTGTCCCTGTGTAGATTGTGTGGGGTGCTGTGGGGCCTGGGCCACAAGATGCTCTCAGGCTGGTCCCCTGCTCCTTGGTCCCGCCACCCCTGCACCTGTGAGCCCTTCTGAATTGTCCTGAGATGCCTGGAGGATAGGGACTGCGTTTGTTTCTGCTGAGCCTTTACAGTGTAAGAAACACATCTGAAAAAGGCAAGAAAACACCCTTGAGCCTCCTGAGCCCCCACTTCTCAGCACACCTGACCAGCCTGCACCTCCCGTCCTCCTTCTGGTCAGATTGGTCAAACCCAAAAGACGTAAACCTGTGAGGTTTAAGACAGCCGGGCCAGGCACCTCTTGGCACGGACACAGCATTGAAATGAAGCTTGTTTAACAGTTAATCCTCCTGTTGGGGCTCGAAATCTAATTATCCATGCAGCTTAGGCAGTGAGTCCACTGGTGTGGAAGGCACAGCATGGGATTCATCCCACCGACCCCCCCGAGGGTGGGGAGCTATGTCTGTGACCGCCCAGCCCTCGTCCCCAGAGGTTCAGCAGGAGCAGTGACTAAAGGGTGGCCCCAGAGAGTGTCCTGTGGGGACTTTCCAAAACCTTCTCAGCCCCAGAACCCTTCCTTGACTGGGACTTTTGCTCAGATGCCCTGTCCCAGCACCGTTGTGGAACCCACGGCTGAGACGGGGCTTGGAGCCCCCACTGACGTGGAGGGGCAGGGCTGGAGAGCCTCTCTTGCTTCCCTGTGGCCATTCTCGCGATGGGCTTCAGCAGGGATGAGCCTTTGGCTTTCTAAAGCCGGTTTGTATTCCGTGGCTGCATACTACACTCTTCGCCCTCGCCAGTTCCTGAAATGCATGCTGGTGGGGTGTGCAGGGAGTGGCGGGTGCACAGGTCCATGGACTCAACGCTCACACCATCACAGCAGGCTGTGTGGACTGTGCATGGCCTCCGGGGGGTCCTTGGCATCCTTGATGAGCCTCTGCAGTACGGGGAACACATTTGACCCAAGTTAAGCTCACCTGAGCACATTAAATAGCATGCTTGTTTGAAACCATCAGCAGACCCGTTCTTACTTGCCTAACTGTGATCCATTTATTCTGTGAGTTCCTCGTGAGCAGCTGTTTGACACCAGGTCTGGCCTTGGTGCTGGGAGTACCTTGTCTGCAGGCGTGAAACGCGCTTGAGTAGCATGATTCCCTTAAGCTTGTTCTGTTAGATCTGTGAGTTGGGTGGAACCCAGCCCCTTGGAGTTCCAGAAAGATGTTATATCACGAAATAAGAGGGTCCGAGGGGGCCCACTGGGAGGGCAGTTAGGGAAATGGTTATTGTCACCTCAGGTTTCTTTGTACACTGGCTCCTGCCAGGGCACCCAGCCCAGACCTAGGTGAACCCAGTGTGGGGATCACGGATTCGTGGGTGGTGACGTGGGGTGGGATGGATCGGATGGCAGCAGAGTTTACTGGATCTCAGGAGACCTGTTTGATTTGGGGCCATGGTGATGAGAGAGATAAAGGTGCAGATGATTGCGATCATCCGATTTCTGTCTTCCCAAAGAGGCCTCTGAGTGCTTCCCTCCGCCTCGCCATCCTCGGTCCCGTGTTTTGGCTGGTTGTTTTGTTGTCGCTGGATAGCTTTTAACTCCCTTGGGTCAGAGCATCGCGTCCCCAGGCTCAGTGTCCCTGCTGCGGCCCCACTGAGGCCCAGCCGCTGGCGCTCGCCCTCCTGCCGCGCTCGCCCTCCCGCCGCGGCCCGTAGAGGCGGTCCTGCCCCCGCAGGGTGGCTGGTAGCAGAGCGCTTCTCTCACTGGCTTGTTTGCCCTTGAGGTGCAGGCAGAGAGAGCTCGTTATTGCTGTTGCAGTTATTTTAGCTTACGTAGCAAGACAGGGCTTGGCTAAGGGTAGAGACCATTTCTCTGCCCAGTTGCGCAGATCAGTCGTTCCTTCCCATTTACAGTATCGTTTGAACCAAAGTGTCCTCAGAATCTCACTACAGATGGAACGGCTTCTGCCTTCCTCTCTTCAAGGGCAGAAGATCACAGCGTGTGCCTGGCTGTCTGGTCCTCGTGTCAGCTCGCTGAGAACAGGTCTCTCAGAGACGCCCGTGTGCTGTGACGCGTGCTCTCTTTCCTTCCTTCCTGGGCATCCTCTCGTCTCTCGGTTTCTGGATCAACGTGCTCCCCGGACTTCTGTATCTGCTTCCTGTTTCCCCTTCCTCACTTCCCCTCTTCACTGTGTCTGCTGCCATCTCGGGATGCAGGGCATCCTCCCGTTGTTTGTGCTGACTGCAGCCTCCTGCAGAGCTCCCATATGGGTTTATTCCTGCCTCATTTTGGGTACTTTGCCCCTCCTGCCCTGAGCTGGCGATGTTGCCTGTGCCTGTCACTATCACTGGGTTAAACCCAGAAGCAAGCTGAGCAGCCCTGAACAAGGCCCATGACCTCACATGTGGCAGGGTCTCAGTAAATGTCTCATCAGCTCTGTTGGGTCCAGATATGTTGGAGCTGTATCTTAGCAAATTATTCTCCGATGAAAAGAAACCTAAAAGTCACTAAGATTGAAGGAAGAGAAATGCCTAGAGGCTGTCATGCAGAGTGAAGCAAGTCAGACAGAGAAAAACAAATGCTGTATATTAACACACACATATGGAATTTAGAAAAATGGTGCAGATGAAGCTGTTTGCAAAGCAGAAGAAGAGGCTCAGATGTAAAGAAACATATGCACATCAAGGCGGACAACGGGGTGGGATGAACTGGAAGATTGCATTGACATATATACACTACTATGTATATAGAATAGGTAACTAATGAGACCCTATTGAACAGCATAGGGAACTCAACTCAGTGCTGTGTGGTGGCTAAGTGGAAAGGAAATCCAAAAAAGAGGAGGTTCATGTGTATGCATGGCTGGGTCACTTCGCTGTACAGCAGAAACTAAATTCCAATAAGAATTTTCTGGAAAAAAGGAAGAAAAATAATGTTTTTCCCTGCTTAGGCATCACTTAGAGGTGTCGCTTTTCGGCTTGCATCTGTTTGAGAGACTTTGCAGCTCCTGTGGAAGCGTGAATGTGACTGCTGCGCTGAGGCTCTGGACACAGGTCTCCCAGGGCTGCCTCTGTCAACTGTCCTTGCTCAGTCCAGTTGCATCATCCTGGTTCCTGGGACACAGATGGGTTTCAGCTGTTTTGGATATCTTGGGTTTGTGTTGGGGGACTCTGGATCCTGTTATAACCTTCTTGGCAGGGAGTTTCACTGTTGCAGTGTAGACACGGGCCTTGTGGGGTGGACACTGGCTGCCTTGGGGTCTGTGATTCTGCTGGGTTCACCATTCCGCTCATACGGTCAGCGTGGGTGAGTGCAGCTCCACTTCAGTCTCATGCCCTCCTGGAGCACTGCCACCCCTGGGTCCCTGAGAGCAGGCCACAACTTCAGCATTCTCACCTTGGAGTGGGATGGATCTCCCACTGGCCCCTGTGGACTGGGATGTGGGGGAGGGGAAAATGCCAGTTCACCCCTCCTCTCACCTCCTGACCCCCTCCTGACGCCACCAGGGCTGGAAGCAAAACTGCCCTGCCCCTGCAGGGGAGCTGGGTGTACACTTCCCCCAGGTGGAAGGAAGAAGACCAGCTCTTCTTGGCAACCAGCACAGTGTTAGGGCCTCTGAGCCTGAGCACCAGCTACACACAGGCCAGGGCCCAAGGGGGTGGGAAGTCAGGTGAAACCTGACACCTGGGTGGGTGGGATCATTTCACCACTGGCCTTTGTTGGGTAGGGTAGGTATCCCTGGAAAGGCTCCAGTTCTGGGTAGGGTGGGGTCACTGGGAAGGCTCTGGCTGTGTTGGGTAGGGTGGGGTCACTGGGAAGGCTCTGGCTCTGTTGGGTAGGGTGGGGTCACTGGGAAGGTTCTGGCTCTTTTCTTGCTCTTTGGTGGTAGGAACAGACAGTCTTGGAGCTTTTCTTTTCTTTAATATATATAAATATATTCTTTTTCATGTCCTTTGCACTATAGTTCATTCCAGGAGATTGAATATATTCCTGTCTAGGCAGTAGGACCATATCATTGCTCCGTCCTGTAGATAAGCAGCAGGGGGTGGGGATGACAGAGAATGAGATGGCAGGATGGCATCACTGACTCAATGGACACGAGTTTTAGCAAACTCTGGGAGATGGTGAAGGACAGGAGAGCCTGGTGAGCCAGTTCCTGGGGTCACAGAGAGTCGGACATGACTGAAAACAGCAGTACATATGTTTGCATCCGTTCATCCAACTCCCAGTCCTTCCGCCTCCCCCGCTCCTGGGCAGTCACAGGTCTGTTAGAGCTCTGTGCCCATGCATTTGTTTCTGTTTCATACATATGTGCATTTCTATCATATTTTAGATTCCAGGTGTAAGTGATATGATAAGATACCTGCCTTTCTGACTTCATTCTTTCAGGATGAGAGTCTCAGGTGCCTGCACATGGCGGTGTTTCATTCTTTTTTATGACTGAATAGGCATTATTTATATTTCTTGTTTCTTTCAAATTTTAACTTTTTATTGACATACAGTTGATGTACAATATTATATATTACAAGTATACAATATAGTGATTCACAATTTTTAAAAGTTATACTCTATTTATAGCTATGATAAAGTATTGACTATATTTCTCGTATTGTGCAATGTATCCTTGTAGCTTATTTTTTAAAAATTTTTGTTGGGGTATAGTTGCTTTACACTGCTCTGTCAGTTTCTGCTGCACAACCAAGTGAACCAGCTATCCACATACACCCTCTTATTTTCTTAAAGCTTCGTGCTTGTAAGCAGTGACAATCAAGGTCAAAGTTGAATTTGGACCAAGTGCACTGCAGGCGTACAGTTGGTGTTTTACTTAAGATAAGTCTTAGGAGCTGAACCCAGCATTCTCAGCTCAGCCTCGACCGCTCTGTGACACCGCCAGCGTCCCAGGACGTGGTGAAGGGGTGCCTGGCTCGGCCTGCACTGTCCAGGATATGCGAGCTGCAGGCAGTAGACAGCCATGCGGAGCCCGCGCTCTGTCGGGGGAGGAGGCGCAGAGAATGGTGACACCCCGAACGGCGACTGTAATAAGTGCGTGTGCACGTGTGCTGGGGCCTCTAGTAAGTGGTTCTGTGGATTAAATTATCAGATCTTCACAACAGCCCTCTGAAGTGAATATAAACTCTCCCCATTTTATAGAGAGGACACCAAGGCACCAGTAAGTTAGACACAGCTCATTCATTTCCTTTATTCACTGATCCCGTATCACTAATGTTTATCTGTGGGCTTCAGTGGTGAGCCAGTGGTTAATCCTCTGTGCTTCCAATCCTGGGGGTGTAGGTTTGATTCCTAGCTGGGGAACTAAGATCGCACATGCTGTGGCAAAAATAAATAAATAAATGAAGTTAATGTTGCACTTGATGAACATAAAGTAATAATTATAAAAAAGTTTACTCATAACCACAAACCAATACAGTTAATGAGTTTGCATTTTCCAGAGCGTCAGATAAAGCTGCCTGATTTATTTTGTCTGGCCTCTTGCCCTCAGCATCATTATTTTGAGATGCATCTGTTTTGTAGCAAGAACTTGTTCCTTTTTTGTTGCTGAGTAGCATTTCTTTGCAGAGAAGGTGGTCGCACCCCATTCCAGTACTCCTGCCTGGAAAATCCCATGGACGGAGGAGCCTGCTGGGCTGCAGTCCATGGGGTCGCAAAGAGTCGGACACGACTGAGCGACTTCACTTTCACTTTTCACTTTCATGCATTGGAGAAGGAAATGGCAACCCACTCCAGTGTAATTGCCTGGAGAATCCCAGGGACAGGGGAGCCTGGTGGGCTGCCGTCTATGGGGTCACACAGAGTCAGACATGACTGAAGCGATGCAGCAGCAATAGCAGCCTCAGCATTCCTTTGTGTGGTCCATTGCAGAGAGTTTATCCATCCACCTGTGGGTAGTCATTTGGGCTGTTTCCAGGTTTTTGTGATTTCCATACAGCTGGCATTCTTTACTGCCTGGGTCCCTCTTTTGAGGAGTGCCCTGCCCTTTTGCCACCCTTCTTTCTGGACCTCATCTTCTTCTGCCCAAATCCGTGTGTGTGTGTGCATATATATATACATACATATATATATATATATATATGTGTGTGTGTGTGTGTGTGTGTGTGTGTATATAATTTATTTAGCTGTGTCAGGCCTCAGTTGTGGTACACAGGATCTTGGTTATGCCTAGTGGGGTCTTTCATTCAGGCACAGGCTCTGTAGTTGAGTGGTGAGAGCCACAGAGTGTAGGCTCGGTAATTGCAGCACGCAGGCTTGGTTGCTACATGGCCTGTGGGAGCTTAGTTCTCTGGCTGGGGCTCAAACCCATGGCCCCTGCATTGCCAGGTGGATTCTCAGCCACTGGACCACCGGGGAAGTCACTACACATGTACGTCTGCCTGCGGTTGGCTGTTTGAAATTAAGGGTAGCTACCCTAACACGGCTCCATTGCTCACCACACAAGTGGCTCTTGCCAAGCTTGACCTGTTTGTGATCCTGGAAGCTTCTGTTGGACAGGGCTGCCCCACAGTGGAGACACAAGGAAGGATGATGATGGGAAGCTTTGTGTGTGCCCCTGCTCAGGTAGAAACAAGAAGAGATGCAGTGAGGGAAGCTTTTTGCTTAGTCTGTGGTCTTCATCCAGTGATGGCAGCAGCACATTCAGCTTTCCCAGTAGGTCTGATGAGTGGTTGGAGCTGCATCTCCTGTTGCTGTTGTTGTTCAGTCGCTCAGTCCTGTCTGACTCTTTGCATCACCATGGACTGCAGCACACCAGACTTCCCTGTCCATCACCATCTCCTGGAGTTTTCTCAGACCCATGTCCATTGATTGGATGATGCTGTCCAACCATCTCATCCTCTGTTGCCCCCTTCTCCTCCTGCCTTCAATCTTTCCCAGCATCAGGGTCTTTTTCAAAATTCTTTGCATCAGGTGACCAAAGTACTGGAGCTTCAGCATCAGTCCTTCTACTGAATGTTTGGGGTTGATTTCCTTTAAGATTGATTGGTTTGATCTCCTTGCTGTCCAAGGGCCTCTCAACAGTCTCTCCAGCACCACAGTTCAAAGCCATCAGTTCTTTGGTATTTAGCCTTCTTCATGGTCCAACTCATGTATGGATCTGTACATGACTACCGAAAAACCATAGCTTTGACTATATGGACCTTTGCCAGAAAATTGATGTCTCTGCTTTTTAATACACTGTCAAGGTTTGTCATAGTTTCCTTCCAAGGAGCAAGTGTCTTTTGATTTCATAGCTACAGTCACCATCTGCAGTGATTTTGGAGCCCAAGAGAATAAAATCTGCCACTGTTTCCATTTTTTTCCCTATTTGCCATGAAGTGATGGGACCAGATGCCATGATCTTAGTTTTCTGTATGTTGAGTTTCAAGCCAACTTTTTCACTCTCCTCTTTCACCTTCATCAAGAGGCTCTTTAGTTTCTCTTTGCTTTCTGCCATTAGGGTAGTGTCATCTGCATATTGAAGGTCAATATTTCTCTCTGCAGTCCTGATTCCAGTTTGTGGTTCTTCCAGCCTCGCATTTCACATGACACATCTCCTGAGATGTTACCTGTGGCCAACTTTGTAATTTCCCAGTGGACTTCCTGCTTGGTGTCTCTCAGGGGATCTTGGCTCCTGGGATAGCAGAGGCGGCTCTTTCTAGGGTCTTCCTCATGGAGGGTGGCTACAGGCTCCCATGTGGTCTGCAGGCCAAACATTTCAACTGTGTCAAGAAACAAATTTTCCTTTTCTCTTCCTGTCAGTGAGGACAACCAGCGGAAACATTAGTCAGAGTGTCACTGGATCCACAGGCCTTGACAGTCCAGTCTTAGTTGAAAGGAGGGTTCGTTTCTCTTTAAGTTAGAGGCTCAAAGGAAAATGGAGGGATGTAATAACATGCAATGAGATTTATAAGTACAGACTGATGAAAGCGCTCCATTTGAAAGTGTTGCATGCTTTCAGAAATAACAGCGCTTGGCCCGAACATGGCATGGAGGAGGGAAAAGGGTAACATTTCAAAGGGGCTGTTTCTTTGTACTGTCAAGGAGTATTTTGACAAATTACTCCATAGACACATGAGTTGGTGTGTGAGGTCCAGCAGGTGTGTGATGGATGTGGATGAATTCATCAGGAGATTATTACTTTCTTAGTTATTGCAGTTTTTGGAACCATGGGGGAGAATATACTGCCTTGAAAATGACAGATCCTGTGAGTTATGCAAACTCCAGAAGAAAAACTCCTTGTGGCTATTTTTAGTGACTCTGAAAGTGTGTAAGTGTTGTGACCAAGTAGATACAACATCTTTTAAAATTTTTTTGGAAACAAAGCAATTTAAAACTCATAGTTTAAAATTTCATAGTTATGAGAAAAAGAACTTTGTAATACGAGGCCAAATTTCTTACATAACAGATGAATATGTTTATAAATACCTAGATATTTGGAGTTTAAGAATTTTCAGCATCATCTAGATTGTAGAATGTGAACCCATTCAACCTATTTTAAGTGAGAAGACAAGATGTTTTAAAAATTTTAATTTTGTCATCTTCTTAAAGCAGAAATTGTAATTTCCCCAGGATTTTTTAATTACTTTAATTGAAGGATAATTACTTTACAACATTGTGATGGTCTTTGCATACGTCAACATGAATCGGCCACAGGTGCACTCGTCCAGGATGTTTTTGAAAGAAATGCTGCAGTAGCTTTCCCCCTTTTGCCTTGTCCAGGAAGGCGGAGTTATTTGGTATTAGAATCTCTGGCCAGAACTGATGCCATTGTGTTTTCCCTGGACCAGTGTCGGCCATCTGGCCTCCATCCGTGCTCCCTCACCTCTGAGTTTGTTCCTCCGCCCCCTGCCAGCTGGGCCCACCTCTGCCTAGTTGCTCCCACTTTGCCCTGCTCAGCCTGCATGCCCGCCAGGCAGCCGAGCCTGCCCACCCACCATGGCCCTTGTCTGTGTCCACTGAGAGCGCGCAGCCCGTGTGTGGGATGATGTACAGGTCCGAGGGTACTGTGCGATGTCACACCACTCCCGGGGTGCCTGGGACTCAGGTGCTGGGAAGTGTGTGATGTCCGACTGTGCTCTTAGCTGTGTCCCCACCTCCCTGCTAGGCCAGGCCTGTGCTCAGCTGTTCTCCTACTGCGTGAGTGGCGGCAGGGGGCTGGGCGGGCATTCTGGACCTGTTGGGGGCGATACCCCTCCTTGATGTGTATCCCCCACCCCTCCAGACTCTGCTCCAGATAGCCCCTTCCTGCCTGACCCGCCCCCCCCCCCTGACCTGCCAGGGGAGGCAGAGTGGACGGTCATTTCTGCCAGGGCTTTGTTACTTGATCCAGATCCCTGGGACCCCTGAAGGTGGGGAGGGCGGTGTGTTTAAAGCAGATCTGCTTTCGGCATGCCCACCCACTCCCCGCTCCAGGTAGCAGTTTATTGACATCTGCACACCAAGGCCAGAGGACCTTCCCTGGGTCCTGGATTCTGTAAGTTGTGTACATACTGGAAGGATGATGCTGAAGCTGAAGCTCCAATACTTTGGCCACCTGATGCAAAGAGCTGCCTGATGCTGGAAAGATCGAAGGCTAAAGGAGAAGGGGACAACAGAGGATGAGATGGTTAGGTAGCATTACCAACTCAATGGACATGAGTTTGAGCAAATTCTGGGTGATAGTGAAGGACAGGGGAGGCCGATGTGCTGCAGTTCACGGGTTTACAAAGAGTCAGACAGGACTGGACGACTGAACAACAGCATCTCTTACAGATTAAACCTTTCAGATAGCTTTTCCTGTGACATTTGGGGCAAGTTTATATCTAAACTGGGAGGATTTTAACTGGGGTAAATATAAAGCGTTTCCAGCTTTATTTTTAAACAGCTGGAAATGCTCTAAGGAGGCAGTGAGTGATCTGGTCTTTCACGGGATTTGCAGTGCATGGCCGTGGTGGGCAGAGCCCCACCTTGCAGCAGGCAGCCGTGTCCTTGACCTGAATGGCTACTCCCAAGGGTGGCCCCTTGGTGAATGGGACCCAGAGTCTTCTCCAGCCTGTGGTGGCGGGCAGAGTCTGCACTGGCCTTGCTCTGCTCAATTTCCCTTCCTTTTAACGGGGTTGTGGGGGAGGAAGCAGGATCCTGACTCCTCACTTTGCTTTACTGTGGAAAGAGCTCACAGTGAAACGCATGCATTTTTTGCGAAGCTGGGTGATTTTCTTTTCCTCCTGTGCTTCTCTGGGCCTTTGAGCAGAGCTGCTTTCTTGAGCAGAACGGGGATGGGGCACCGTTCAGACCTGGCCTGCTCTCCTCTGTGGTCCTCTGGTCAGCCTCTGCCCCTGTGTTGTCCCCCTCCCCCATGTCCTCCCTGCCCTCTGCCACTTCCCCGTCATGCAGAGCCTATTTTGTGGTGTGGCTTTCAATCTGAGAGGGACGGGGTCCCTGGAGGCGTGTGAGGGGCCAGCAGCACTGTGGGGCCCTGGGCTTGAGAGGGCGGGCGGGCTTGCTTCTCTGCTGTGGAAGCTGCAGCTGAGAAACCTGGCAGCAGAGTCCTGTGCTTGGACCAGGCCCTTTGGGGAGACACAGCTGGTGCGTGGATCCCTGTGGGCTGTGTCGGGGAGAGGGTGGAGTCAAGTGGCATTGTGATCTTCTGACCGAGCCAGTGGATGGGGCGTTTCTGCTGAGACCCAGAAGCGGTGACCCTCGGAGGACCAGGACTTTGGACAGCTGGGCTTGAGAGGCCGGGGAGCAGCGGAGTGAAATGTGCAGGGCAGCTGTGCGTGTGTCCTTAGCATGCGCGGCAAGGTGCGAGGGCACCCGGAGCTTCTGGTGTGTTTAGACGGTAAGGGTGGGTGAGCCCATGGGAAGGGAGGGAGGGTGAGATCTGAGCAGTGGGTGCTGGGACCCTCGCTGTTCAAGGGACTTGAAGTCGTGGGGCAACTGCTAAGGGGACTGGGGGCAGGTGGGTGCATGAGCAGGGCAGCAGGGATGCAGCCTTGCAGGCTCCTGGGAGGGTCCGGGCGATGTCGGAGGCACCCAGAGCTGACCTGTACCCGTGGCCTGGGGGGGTGGGGGGCAGAAGCCCAGCAGGCAATCAATAAGGAGGATCAATAAGGAGGTGCAGATGTTTGCAGGGTATCTTCCCGCAGACCCTGTGGGTGGCGGCCACCCCAGTGTGGCGGCTCCCACAGCCCGGCGCCCCCATGACGTGCACGTGTGTGTGGGGTCTGTGTGCATACACACACACTAACTTGTACACAGGTCCCCAGAGCCAGGCATTTAGGTTATTTCCAGCCACACTGGAATAAAAAAGTACTTGTGTGCCCATTTAAGGCTCCTGGATTAAGAACGCTGTGGTGAAGCGCGAGGGCAGGTGACTGAAGATCTCCGGGGCTGCAGGCAGTTTGCAGCTGCAGCTGCCGCCTTTCTGCGTGGGCTCCCCTTGCAGCCTCACCTGGACAGTTCTTTAGGTAAAGGCTCTGTGCCCAACTCCAGCCTCAGTCGGATGGACTGGGATGTGGGGCTTGGAGCAGGACTTGGAAACGCCTCATGGCTCAGTGCTAAAGAATCTGCCTGCAATTCAGGAGATCCAGGTTCGATCCCTGGGTCGGGAGGATCCCCTGGAGAAGGAAATGGCAACCCACTCCAGGGCTCTTGCCTGGAGAATACTGGACAGAGGAGCCTGGTGGGATACAGTCCGTGGAATCGCAAAGAGTTGGACATGACTGGGTAACTAACATTTCATTTTCATTTCTGGGGGTTGTAGTGTGAGGCCAGAGCTAAGAACCAGGATTCTGTGGGGATGATTGTGGGGTACTGAGAATGGCCAACACAGGCAGAAGGAGGGAGGGAATGGGGGATCTGCTTAGTCGGGGAGGTGAGGGGCTGGGGAGGCACCTACTGACTCATTAACCAGAGTGGGGACCGCAGGTGGAGGGGGTCTACTGGCACTCAGCTTTTGAGGGCTGCGGACCTGTGTGGGGACAGCTCTGGGCTGTGGGAGCTGCAACCAGGTGCTCTGCCGAGGGCAGGGCTGGGAGACAGCATATCCACCAGGAGCTATAAGCCAGGGTGGGTGGTGGGAGGGGCAGTGAGATCACTTGGAAATGCACCTCCTGTATGACGGTGTCAGAGAGCCTCTGTGATCTGCAGGAAGAACCACTGTGAAGTCAAACCCAGAGAGGGACCCGGAGAAGAGAGTCATTTGGCAGGTTTTGGAGGGCTGTTGAGACAGTTTTGGTGGTGAGGCAGCGCATTGATTTGGGAGATCCAAGCTGTGGGTTTAGAACCTACTGTATCAACATTTGCGGATGGATGCTGGGAGACAGCAAGGCTGAGACTGCTGATTAAGAGAGTGCCCCCTCCCTCCTTCCCTCCCGCCTTCTCCCTTCCTCCCTCCAGTCCTCCTAATATGGGAAATGAATAGGCACATTCCTTGGCCTGGTGTGGGAGCACTGTGGCAGCTGGATGAAAGAGCTCTGAGACCTAGGGGCCTGAGGGCCAGGGAGCTGGGAGTGAGCAGAGGGAGTGAGCAGAGGGCTGGCAGACCAAGCCGCCCAGCAGGGGTTTAGACTCTCTGTAGGCGGCGCAGCAGGATGCCTGGAGGGAGGTTCAGGGGAATAGAAAATGCTTCAGTATTGCTGCTGTGGAGAAAGTGATGGCCCAGGCTGAAAGACAAATCCCAGATTCTGGGAGGTCCCTCGAGGTTGCGCCTTGGTGGCTGACGTTACCCTTTATGCTACCTGGGAAAAGTCCTCCGGGCAGCACCCTGTGACGTGGGCTCAGTTTTCTTGTGACCCTATAGTCTCGACTCTTTCCTTCCTCCACTGGAATCTGGGTACCCTGAATGTAAGAACATTGATGTCTCACTGTAGCTTGTGGCTTCTTCCTCAGAGGGAGCGATCAAGTCACACCTGGAACAAAACGCTGTTATTCTTTATCAGCAGAGAGTTTAATCTTTAATTAAAGCTAATATATTTAAAGTGAACAGATCTGGATTATTTGGAAGCTGTGGACACTTCCTGTGGCTGAATTGGCTCTCATCAGTCCAATCTTATGCCCTGGGACTCTTAAGATAGTAACGCAGCAGGGAAACCCATCGTGATGAAGCTTAAAATTCCAGGGCTGCTGTTAAGGTACTCAGCTTGAGGCAGCCAGACCCTAGGAATTACAGGGTCTCCTAGCGTCGTGACATTCAGTTAACCTAACGTCAGGACACTGAGTTACCCTATACGGCGGTCACCATGCAGCTGTGTGGTCTTGTAGCCTCGTCACCTCTCACCTTGTGGCCCCGCCCGAGAATCGCGTGAGAAGGTTTGCAGTCCTGACTGTGTGTTCATCGTGAGCACTGTGGGCAGAAGTTGACTGGAAGCCTCAGCCCCGGACTCAAGGAAGGGACGCATGGGGGAGCAAATCCTCCGTGCCAGCCCCTCTGCTTCATCGTCGTTAGCTGGACTCGTGTCCATTCCTGCAAGAATAAGAGCGGACACCTAACTCCACCCTGGAGAGAGACTTAGGAAGTGTGAATCCTGTGTTTGGTGGATTGGCGTATAGGGGACTCTGGGGGGATAACACAACTCAGAAGCAGAAGTTCCCTGTGAGGATCCCTTAGGGTCTCCAGGTGACTGAGAGCTCCTCCAGACATTTCTAGGCTGAGGTGACAAGCCTAGAAGGGCTTCACATGTCAGGGCTTTTGCTAAGTGTGACTCCATGAAACACTGAATTAATAGATTTAAAAATAAGATGGTCTGTGTGCCCTCAGATAGTTAAGGTGGTGGACAAAGCAGGGCTTGGGAATAGGGTTAGACCACAGAATCACACACTTCCTACTGCCTGATGCGGTGAAGGGGCCGTGAAGTTTAAGAGTAAGTCCAACATCTGTACGGGTCAGAACTGCCAGAAACAGGCAAACACAGGACACACTGCTGGTTGTTGTCTTTACAGCTGGCCTGCCCAGGGCCACTGGAGGTGACCCGACGCCAGGCCCCTCTCGGAAACGCTCTTCAGATCCTGAGCGCTGCACCTCGCTGCTCTGTGGACCGAGCAGAAGCAAGGCTTGCTGTTCTGACCCACAGTGAATATGAATCGGATACTATGAGAGCCAAAATGAATGATATACTCTCCTGGTGAACGATTAGTTCACCACAAATCGTAGCAAAGTTTCAGGAGCTCGAGCTGCATCAGTTCTTTTCAGAATTTAAACACAGAGATTGTGTTAGTTTATTTTGAGGGGTAGGTGGTTCAGATACTTGCACATTTTATGGGTCCAAAGGGTCTTCCATGGAAAGATAAGCCTCCACCCCCAGCCCAGTTTCCAGCCCCCGAGAGCAGCCCCGTTGCGGCTGCCAGTTCTCTGCTGAGGCCTCCTCTCCCAGTGAGGACTGCCGCCCGCCTTGGTTTCTCCACTCCTCGTCACCCTAGTACCTTAGAGCACCACCCTAGGGAAATGCCTTGTTGATTTGCTTATTTACTTATGTGCTTAAACTGACTCATCTGAAAAAACCCTGATACTGGGAAAGATTGAAGGCAGGAGGAGAAGGCGACAACAGGGGATGAGATGGTTGGACGGCATCACCGACCTGATGGACATGAGTTTGAGCAAGCTCCGGCAGTTGGTGATGGACAGGGAAGCCTGGCATGCTGAAGTCCATGGAGTCACAAAGAGTCGGACACTACTGAGCGACTGAGCTGAGTTGAAGTATAGTTGATTAACAGTGTTGTACTGGTTTCTGGTTATAGCAGAATGATTTAGTTATATGTATTCTTTTTCATATTCTTTTTTATTACAGTCTGTTTCAAGTTATAAATATAATTCCCTCTGCTATATTGTAGATAGGTCCTTGTTTTTCATCCAGTTTATATATATAGTAATGTGTATCTGTTAATCCCAAACTACTAATTTATTTCTCTCCCCTTTTCCCTATTGATAACCATAACTTTTTTATGGGGGTGAGTTTATTTCTATTTTATAAATAAGTTCATTTGTACTTTTTCTTTATATTCCACATATAAGCAACATATAATGTCTTTCTCTATCTCAATATGAAAATCTCTAGATCTATCCATGTTACTGCAAATGGCATTAGTTTGCTCTTTTTTATGGCTGAGTAATATTTCATTGGGCTCGAAGAAGCACAAGCTGGAATCAAGATTGCTGGGAGAAATATCAATAACCTCAGATATGCAGATGACACCACCCTTATGGCAGAAAGTGAAGAGGAACTAAAAAGCCTCTTGATGAAAGTGAAAGAGGAGAGTGAAAAAGTTGGCTTAAAGCTCAACATTCAGAAAACGAAGATCATGGCATCCAGTCCCATCACTTCATGGGAAGTAGATTGGGAAACAGTAGAAACAGTGTCAGACTTTTTTTTTGGGGGGGGGGAGTCTCCAAAATCACTGCAGATGGTGATTGCAGCCATGAAATTAAAAGACGCTTACTCCTTGGAAGGAAAGTTGTGACCAACTTAGATAGTTTATTCAAAAGCAGAGAGACATTACTTTGCCAGCAAAAGTCCCTCTAGTCAAGGCTATGGTTTTTCCTGTGGTCATGTATGGATGTGAGAGTTGGGCCGTTGAAGAAAGCTGAGCGCCGAAAAATTGATGCTTTTGAACTGTGGTGTTGGAGAAGACTCTTGAGAGTCCCTTGGACTGCAAGGAGATCCAACCAGTCCATTCTGAAGGAGATCAACCCTGGGGTTTCTTTGGAAGGACTGATGCTAAAGCTGAAACGCCAGTACTTTGGCCACCTCATGCGAAGAGTTGTATCATTGGAAAAGACTTTGATGCTGGGAGGGATTGGGAGCAGGAGGAGAAGGGGACGACAGAGGATGAGATGGCTGGATGGCATAACCGACTTGACGGACATGAGTTTGAGTGAACTCCGGGAGTTGGTGATGGACAGGGAGGCCTGGCATGCTGCAATTCATGGGGTCGCAAAGAGTTGGACACGACTGAGCAACTGAACTGAACTGAATATTTCACTGTATATATACCACATGTTCTTTATCCATTCCTCTTTTCAATGGGAAGTGAAGCGCCTCTTGATGAGGGTGAAAGAAAAGAGTGAAAAAGCTGGCTTGAAACTCAGCCTTAAAAAAACTAATATCTTGGCACCCTGTCATGTCACTTCATGGCAAATAGAAGGGGAAAAACTTGAAGCAGTGACAGATTTTATTTTCCTGGGCTCCAAAATCACTGCACAGTGACTGCAGACTTGAAATTAAAAGACGCTTGCTGCTTGGAAGGAAAGCTATGACCTAGACAGCATATTGAAAAGCAGAGACATCACTTTGCCAACAAAGGTCTCATAGAGTCAAAGCTATTTCCAGTAGTCATGTCCAGGTGTGAGAGTCGGACCGTAAAGTAGGCTGAGTACTGAAGAATTGATCCTTTTGAAGTGTGGTACTGCTGCCTCTTGAGAGTCCCTTGGACAGCAAGGAGATCAAACCAGTCAATCCTAAGAGAAATCAACCCTGAATAATCATTGCAAAGATTGATGCTGAAGCTGATGAGAGGGAATCTCAGGCCTTTATGAGAATCATTGAAAGAAGGAAATTAAGAAGATCTGATGCTACCACCTGCAGTATTTTGTATTTTTACCAGAAACCTGAGTCCAGAATCTGGAAACTGTGATTTAGGTATAAGTTCTTGGGGCTTTCTTTTCAAGTTTTGTTTACAAGAAAAGAAGCCTCTTGTCAGTGATCTGAGTTTTATTATAGGGGCAAGTGCTTTCCTCTTTGATGTTGATTGGAAGGATTTTGGAGTGGCCGTATTTTATGAAGTATTTAAATCAAGGGCTGTTTTGTAGTGTAGCCTTAGTTTTTCTGATGACTGTGCTGCTGGGGTGGGGGATATGGCTGGTAATGTGGGTGGTATCGTGGTCATTTTCCCTTTTTGACTTCATTGATTTAGTCTCTTAATTTCTGTTTCTCTTTTTATAGTTTTCATGTGCAAAGAACTATCCCTTGGAAGGTACCAAGAGGCAGTTAGTTTATAGTGATTCATAAAACTCAAGGATCAGGATTATCATAAGTGATGATGCCAATAGTGAAAATAAAATTTAATGAATTTATATATATGAAAGTAAGTTATTTTCAAAGGGCCCCAATTTTAGATCTGTATGTAATTAATCCTCATTTTCAATTTCAGATTATAATGGCTCTTCTTCTTGCCCCATCCTGCCCTTTCCAGGGTGCCCCAGTTGCAAGTGGGCAGGGAGTCCGGGTGTGGGGGGCGCCCTGTCCTTCTTTTGCTCTGACTGTCAGGCCGGCGGAGGTTTCCTGTCCGTGAGATCGTGTCGCTGTGTGGCCCTGGGCAGGTCACCCAGCATCTCGGAGCTGGTGCCCCTGTCTGAGCCGTTGGGATGACCACACTCGCAGGTGTCGTGTTGTGTAGGGTTTGTCGCCCTGCGTGGGTGTTGCCTGCCCTCTGCGCACGCTTACCCAGGGTAGGTGGGTGTCTCCACGGACGTGGCCGTGAGCAAGACCTTGTGTGGTGCTCACGTGGGTTCCTGCTGGTGTCCAGTGCTGCCCTGGGCCTGCATGGGTGCTGAGGTTGCAGGGCCCGTGTCCTGCAAGATGGCAGCACTGCTCAGTCAGGCCCTCCCTTCTTTACTGGAACACTGGAGAGCTGGCATATGACCCCCAGGCCCACCCGCTCCCACCGTGGGGGAGGAGAGGGTGGAGGAGAGTGTCCCCAAGCCCAGTGCCAGGGTGAGGGCAGCGCAAGGCTCGAGCGTCTCACAGTGGCCCCTCTGTGCTGCATACCCAAGCCCCATTCCTGGGGAGTTTGCATCTGATCCCCGGGTTTGGGCAGAGCCAGGCTGGTGAGGTGGCTGTGCAATGACCTGCGGGGTGATCACTCTCCGTCTCCAGGTCCGTTGGGTTGGGACAGTAATAGTGTTTTGGCGGGGAATGTGGAAAGGATTCCGTGCTTCACACAGGTAAACGCAGACAGGGGTGTGGCCAGCATCAAGCTGGCTGCATGTTCTTACCATGTGTCATCCTCGTGACTCACGGTCATGTGTTCATCTGAAAATCCCACTGATTTTTTATCAGGACGCTGAGCAGCCCACCTAGGGATGAAGGACTTGGGACTCGAAGGACTTGGGACTCAAATAGCGTATTTTTCTTTATTAATTGAAGGGTAGTTGCTGTACAGTGGGATATATGTTACAGGTATACAATATAGTGATTCACAGTTTTTAAAGGTTATGAAATATTTGCTCTATTCCTTGGATTGTACAGTATACCTTTGTAGATTATTTTGTATATACTAGTTCGTGCCTGTTAATCCCTTGCTCCTATATTGGCCGTCCCCAACACCCTTGGGAACCATTAGTTTGTTCCCTGAATCTGAGCCTGCCTCTTTATTGCTATAGTAGTTCCTTCTTGTTCAGCCTCACGCAGTCATGTCTGACTCTGCAACCCCACGGCCTGCGGCAAATCCAGCTTCCCTGTCCTTCACTGTCTCCCGAAGTTTGCTCAAACTCATGTCCACTGAGTTGACATTACTGTTCAGCCATCCCATCCTCTGTCATCCCCTTCTCTTTCTGCCCTCAGTCTTTCCCAGCATCAGGATCTTTTCCAATGAGTCAGCTTTTCACATCAGGTGGCCAGAGTATTGGAGCTTCAGCTTCAGCATCAGTCCTTCCAATGAATATTTAGGGTTGGTTTCCTTTGGGATTGACTGGTTTGATCTCCTTGCAGTCCAAGAGACTTTCAGGTTGCTAGTTTGTTGTAATGTTTAGATTCTTCATATAAGTCGTTACCATACAGTTCCAGTAGCATATTTCAGATAAGTCTCTTTCAAAGTTCTGAAAATGTAAAGTCCTAGGTCCTGGTCACATACATGGGGTCAGATTTAGACCTTTGTCTTTCAGGACACACAGTTTAATGGTATAGTCATTCTGTGCTGCAGGTGGTTCTGACAGCTATTTAACCTGTGTCCTGCCCTCCTTCTACCAATGCCTGGTGGAAAACGGCTAAAATGGCATTCTAAAAGGAATTTTTATATTTGCATAGGAAGAAATAATAGATGTTTAAAAGGCAAAAACATCCAAGGCACAAGTTTCCAGTTGGGAATCTAGCCTTCGGCATTCAGTTATGGCATTTCCAAAACAGAGTCTAGTGTATGTTTCCCTTCAAACAGCTTCAGAGCCGTAGATTCCCCTTCCCCAGCCCCTACAGAGGTGTAATTCCTCAAAGCTTTCTTGCAGTTTTCTTCCATTTTTTTCCCCCTTGCAGACATTATTTAAAAAGGAATAATAATTGTAAAAGTAAGAGATGAGAGTGGTGGTTCTCAGTATCAGAAATACTCTAGCAGCTTAAAGCAGACACCCCACCCCCCCCTGCCGCTGCTGTGGAGCCGTGCTTTCTCTGGTCAGGGGTGCNAAAAGGAATAATAATTGTAAAAATAAGAGATGAGAGTGGTGGTTCTCAGTATCAGAAATACTCTGGCAGCTTAAAGCAGACACCCCACCCCCCCCTGCCGCTGCTGTGGAGCCGTGCTTTCTCTGGTCAGGGGTGCAGCCCAGTCCTGGAGTTTTAAGAGCCCCCTGAATGGGTTTGCTGCCCAGCCCAGTGGTGGGGCCAGGTCGGCCCATGTGCACCACCGGCCAGTCTGGAAACCCATGTGGTCTTGCAGGCCCCAGCCCCAGAGTCTCTGATTTAGTTGGTCTAGGTCTTGGCTAAAATTTGCTTTTTAACGAGCTCCCAAGTGATGTGTGTGCTGTCTGTTCATAATTGAAAACCACGGGACTATAGGGTTCTAGTTAAGAAAGTGGGCTTCTGGACCAGACTGTCTTACTACCTTCAGGTCTTCCCATCACTCGCACTAGGACCGCTGACCATCTTGCTCATTTCCTCATGTAAACAATGGTAATCATACACGCACACATTCATAGACATGCTTAGCCCAGTGCCTGGTTTAACACGTTCATGGCACTGTTTATATTGGAAAAACACACGTGGAAGGAGGGTGGGTTTTATTGAATTGCATCTATGATGTTTTCTATCTTCAGTTCAGCTCAGTTCAGTCTCTCAGTCGTGTCTGACTCTTTGTGATCCCATGAATTGCAGCACACCAGGCCTCCCTGTCCATCACCAACTCCCGGAGTCCACCCAAACCCATGTCCATCGAGTTGGTGATGCCATGCAACCATCTCATCCTCTGTCGTCCCCTTCTCCTCCTGCCCCTAGTCCCTCCCAGCATCAGGGTCTTTTCCAGTGAGTCAGCTCTTCACATGAGGTGGCCAAAGTATTGGAGTTTCAGCTTCAGTGTCAGTGCTTCCAATGAACACCCAGGACTAATCTTTAGGATGGACTGGTTGGATCTCCTTGCAGTCCAAGGGACTCTCAATAGTATTTTCCAACACCACAGTTCAAAAGCANTCCAATGAATATTTAGGGTTGGTTTCCTTTGGGATTGACTGGTTTGATCTCCTTGCAGTCCAAGGGACTTTCAGGTTGCTAGTTTGTTGTAATGTTTAGATTCTTCATATAAGTCGTTACCATACAGTTCCAGTAGCATATTTCAGATAAGTCTCTTTCAAAGTTCTGAAAATGTAAAGTCCTAGGTCCTGGTCACATACATGGGGTCAGATTTAGACCTTTGTCTTTCAGGACACACAGTTTAATGGTATAGTCATTCTGTGCTGCAGGTGGTTCTGACAGCTATTTAACCTGTGTCCTGCCCTCCTTCTACCAATGCCTGGTGGAAAACGGCTAAAATGGCATTCTAAAAGGAATTTTTATATTTGCATAGGAAGAAATAATAGATGTTTAAAAGGCAAAAACATCCAAGGCACAAGTTTCCAGTTGGGAATCTAGCCTTCGGCATTCAGTTATGGCATTTCCAAAACAGAGTCTAGTGTATGTTTCCCTTCAAACAGCTTCAGAGCCGTAGATTCCCCTTCCCCAGCCCCTACAGAGGTGTAATTCCTCAAAGCTTTCTTGCAGTTTTCTTCCATTTTTTTCCCCCTTGCAGACATTATTTAAAAAGGAATAATAATTGTAAAAATAAGAGATGAGAGTGGTGGTTCTCAGTATCAGAAATACTCTGGCAGCTTAAAGCAGACACCCCACCCCCCCCTGCCGCTGCTGTGGAGCCGTGCTTTCTCTGGTCAGGGGTGCAGCCCAGTCCTGGAGTTTTAAGAGCCCCCTGAATGGGTTTGCTGCCCAGCCCAGTGGTGGGGCCAGGTCGGCCCATGTGCACCACCGGCCAGTCTGGAAACCCATGTGGTCTTGCAGGCCCCAGCCCCAGAGTCTCTGATTTAGTTGGTCTAGGTCTTGGCTAAAATTTGCTTTTTAACGAGCTCCCAAGTGATGTGTGTGCTGTCTGTTCATAATTGAAAACCACGGGACTATAGGGTTCTAGTTAAGAAAGTGGGCTTCTGGACCAGACTGTCTTACTACCTTCAGGTCTTCCCATCACTCGCACTGGGACCGCTGACCATCTTGCTCATTTCCTCATGTAAACAATGGTAATCATACACGCACACATTCATAGACATGCTTAGCCCAGTGCCTGGTTTAACACGTTCATGGCACTGTTTATATTGGAAAAACACACGTGGAAGGAGGGTGGGTTTTATTGAATTGCATCTATGATGTTTTCTATCTTCAGTTCAGCTCAGTTCAGTCACTCAGTCGTGTCTGACTCTTTGTGATCCCATGAATTGCAGCACACCAGGCCTCCCTGTCCATCACCAACTCCCGGAGTCCACCCAAACCCATGTCCATCGAGTTGGTGATGCCATGCAACCATCTCATCCTCTGTCGTCCCCTTCTCCTCCTGCCCCTAGTCCCTCCCAGCATCAGGGTCTTTTCCAGTGAGTCAGCTCTTCACATGAGGTGGCCAAAGTATTGGAGTTTCAGCTTCAGTGTCAGTGCTTCCAATGAACACCCAGGACTAATCTTTAGGATGGACTGGTTGGATCTCCTTGCAGTCCAAGGGACTCTCAATAGTATTTTCCAACACCACAGTTCAAAAGCATCAATTCTTCGGCGCTCAGCTTTCTTTATAGTCCAACCCTGACAACCATACATGACCACAGGAAAAACCATAGCCTTGACTAGGTGGACCTTCTATCTTAAGATTTCTTTTTTAGTTTATTCTGATTTTGGTATGTAGTCTAAATTATCGTTCCCTGGACATTACCAGATAGCTTTCTTTGCGTGCATGTGTACATGCTCAGTTATGCTGGACTCTGTGTGACCCCATGGACTGTAGCCCACCAGGCTCCGCTATTCATGGGATTCTCCAGGCAAGAATACTGGAGTGGGTTGCCATTTCCTTCTCCAGGATATCTTCCCAACCCAGGGATTCAAGCTGTGTCTCTTATGTCTCCTACATTGGCAGGTGGATTCTTTACCATTGTGCCGCCAGATATCTTTACTAATGTCCATAGAATTACTGTGTGATTAAAAGAAATCATCACAGTCCTCTTTTTTCCAATTAAAATTTTATTTTAATTTTGAATTTAAAAATTTTAATTTTTGGTGGGTTTTAAAATTCTTGAAAGATTTGTCTTTTATTATCTTGGAAAATAAATTCTTGGATTTTCATAAATTTCATCATGTTTTGGTTTCTCCTTTTTTTTTTTTTTGAACAAATTTCCTGCCTTCTGCTTCAAGACTGATTCACGTTGTTCATTTAATATTTAATGCCTTTTCCTTTAGTGGATGGTGCAAGAATCGTGGCCTTTGTTCCCCAGTTGTTTCTCCTGCTTCGTGTTACCTCTCTCCATGAGGGATGGTATTCATTGACCTAATTGTCCGGAGACTGTTCTGATATTAATTTCCTCCTCGACCAGCTATTGAGGCCAGGGATTGTTTTTAATTTTCGAGTGGCTGAGTTGTTGCTTTTTGCACGCACTTTTGAGTTTCTGGTTGTGTTGTTTGGCTCTCGCTCAGGGAGGGTTGGCACGGTGGTTGGCTTTCCCTGTGTCCGCCCTGGGACGAGTAGAGTCAGGTCTGTGCCTCTGTGTGGCTGGCGGGGAGGAGTTCAGCACAGGTGTCCCTTAGCTCAGAGACCTGCACGTGTTAGCAAAATGCACTGATATTTTTGTGGCAGTATTTTTTTAAATTCATGGGTATTTGTAAATATTTGCAGATGCCCACTTTTCATACATATTCGTGAATTCTCTTTCATGATGCAGTGTTGTGTATTCTTTTTATCCCAGTTTGATTCCTTCTTTTGCCTGAAGTGATGAGCACAAGTGTCCAACTGCAAATACTTTTTCTCCATTTCTTCTTGTAGGTGTCAGAGTTTTGGTTGGTTGGTTGGCTTTTAACGTAAACTTCTTGAAGCATAACATCCGTTTTTATAATTTAAGATTCATTTTTGTGTGGATTTGTTATTTGGAGAGTAGAGAGCTACTACTGCTTTTGTGTGTTGCTTACTATCCTTTTATCTGCGGGGACTGGTGTTTCTTTGTTTTAATTATGCTTTTCTGTCATTGCCGTCACTGTTGTTGGTGTTTCTGAGCGCGTGTTTTATTCTTGTATCTTTGCCTGCTCTGTCTCTGTGTCTCCCTTTCCTAGCTCTCTTCTTAAAGTTTTTCAATTTCAATTTGCCCTGGGTGTTTTTTTTTTTTTTTACATTGGAATATTTTTCTTTGAAAAGAAGGGAATTGGACGGTTGACATTTATTGCTCCATGTCCTCTGTCTTCTGAACCAGTTGTTTCTGGTTTGAATGCGTCTTCATCTGCCCATTTTCTATTTTCCCTTTGATGTTTCAAGTATTATTAGTTTCCTTTTATCCTCTTATTATGATGTAAAATGCAAATATTCTCCTTTCAGTTCTGNTTTTTTTTTTTTTTGGAACAAATTTCCTGCCTTCTGCTTCAAGACTGATTCACGTTGTTCATTTAATATTTAATGCCTTTTCCTTTAGTGGATGGTGCAAGAATCGTGGCCTTTGTTCCCCAGTTGTTTCTCCTGCTTCGTGTTACCTCTCTCCATGAGGGATGGTATTCATTGACCTAATTGTCCGGAGACTGTTCTGATATTAATTTCCTCCTCGACCAGCTATTGAGGCCAGGGATTGTTTTTAATTTTCGAGTGGCTGAGTTGTTGCTTTTTGCACGCACTTTTGAGTTTCTGGTTGTGTTGTTTGGCTCTCGCTCAGGGAGGGTTGGCACGGTGGTTGGCTTTCCCTGTGTCCGCCCTGGGACGAGTGGAGTCAGGTCTGTGCCTCTGTGTGGCTGGCGGGGAGGAGTTCAGCACAGGTGTCCCTTAGCTCAGAGACCTGCACGTGTTAGCAAAATGCACTGATATTTTTGTGGCAGTATTTTTTTAAATTCATGGGTATTTGTAAATATTTGCAGATGCCCACTTTTCATACATATTCATGAATTCTCTTTCATGATGCAGTGTTGTGTATTCTTTTTATCCCAGTTTGATTCCTTCTTTTGCCTGAAGTGATGAGCACAAGTGTCCAACTGCAAATACTTTTTCTCCATTTCTTCTTGTAGGTGTCAGAGTTTTGGTTGGTTGGTTGGCTTTTAACGTAAACTTCTTAGTGAAGCATAACATCCGTTTTTATAATTTAAGATTCATTTTTGTGTGGATTTGTTATTTGGAGAGTAGAGAGCTACTACTGCTTTTGTGTGTTACTTACTATCCTTTTATCTGCGGGGACTGGTGTTTCTTTGTTTTAATTATGCTTTTCTGTCATTGCCGTCACTGTTGTTGGTGTTTCTGAGCGCGTGTTTTATTCTTGTATCTTTGCCTGCTCTGTCTCTGTGTCTCCCTTTCCTAGCTCTCTTCTTAAAGTTTTTCAATTTCAATTTGCCCTGGGTGTTTTTTTTTTTTTTTACATTGGAATATTTTTCTTTGAAAAGAAGGGAATTGGACGGTTGACATTTATTGCTCCATGTCCTCTGTCTTCTGAACCAGTTGTTTCTGGTTTGAATGCGTCTTCATCTGCCCATTTTCTATTTTCCCTTTGATGTTTCAAGTATTATTAGTTTCCTTTTATCCTCTTATTATGATGTAAAATGCAAATATTCTCCTTTCAGTTCTGCAAGTGATTATCTTAATATATCATGAACATTGCTCAGTTACATTGTTTTCCCAGTAAGGAACAGGCTTTTATGTGAGGTACAGATTTCTTTTTAACAAATCCTTTAGTGATTTATTTTAGGATTTGAAGCTTCTCTTTTTGATTTTTAAAAAAATTTTACATTAATTTTTCCAGTTTTATTGAGATATAATTGACAAATAAAACCATCTAAGTTTGCTGTACCATATATTATTTGACTTATTATGAAACGATGACTACAATTACACTATTTAGTTTTATGCTGTCATATATATCATATCATGATGCTGTTTAACCTTCTAATAAGCCAACTAATGGGCTTCCCTGGTGGCTCAGCTGGTAAAGAATCCACCTGCAGTGTGGAAGACCTGGGTTCGATCCCTGGGTTGGGAAGATCCTCTGGAGAAAGGAACAGCTACCCACTCCAGTATTCTGGCCTGGAGAATTCCATGGACTGTATAATCCATGGGGTTACAGAGTTGGACACGACTGAGTGACTTTCACTTTCACTTTTTTTCCACTTAGCCAACTAATTGTTCTGAAAAGGCAATGGCATCCACTCCAGTACTCTTGCCTGGAAACGCCCATGGACGGAGGAGCCTGGTAGGCTGCAGTCCATGGGGTTGCTGAGTCAGACACGACTGAGCGACTTCACTTTCACTTTTCCCTTTCATGCATTGGAGAAGGAAATGGCAACCCACTCCAGTGTTCTTGCCTGGAGAATCCCAGGGATGGCGGAGCCTGGTGGGCTGCCATCTGTGGGGTCGCACAGAGTTGGACACGACTGAAGCGACTTAGCCGCAACAGCAGCAGCAATTAATAGTTGACAAATCCTTCTGGAAGCCCTGCTGTGTGCTATCTGGGTGTGGCAGAATTCAAGGCTGAGTTCTTGAACGAGGAGGGGTTTAATAATGCCCCACAAGGAATTTTGGGTGAATGTCCAGTGCTGGCTGTCACTGTGGCCAAAGGTAATAGGGCGATAAACGTGGACCGTGTGCTGAGGGGTCGGCAGAGGCAGGCTCGCTGACTGCTCGGAGGGTCCTGCAAGAGGGATGGCATTTGGGGAGAGAGAAGAGAATGTATGAATCAGATGCTCTGGAGAGTATGAACATTTCCTGTGGACATGTAGCAGATTTTCCCCACAGTATTAACTGCACATCTTGAATGTGTGGTTACCTAAACAGAAAGGGACCATTTACACAGTCGGGATTCAGGGGTCCTGGGAGTGGCCGGTTTCCTTAAGTGAAGGTGTCTTGTTCTTTTTCTAGGAGTGAGTTGGAGATGGAGGTAGACACGGTGAACATTTTTGGAGCTGATGCCTGGAAGGAGAGGCACTGGGGTGGGGGGATGGAGCAGTCGGAGGGCAGCTGCCTCCAAGCCCATGGACACTGGAGGTGGGCATTGGTCATGGGCCCCAGCCTGACCCATTTTCACATTCTGGGTTGCAACCCATCGCTATGCCTGGAAATCAAGTCAAGATGAAAAGCTTGTTTAATGAGGAAAATAGAGCAGGAGGCGAAGAATCGGGGTGGACTGCGTGGAGGTCCACACTGGCTGAGCTAGGGTGTCTGGGGGCTGCAGGAACCATCCAGCGTCTCCCACGGTTGACCTCCTCGTGTCAACGTCACCCTCATGGCAGGGGGAACGGAACACCTTACATCTACCAGGAGCCTCACATGTAGTCGGTCGTGACCTGAAAAGCATGAATAATCAGTCACTTCATCCGCATCTGCCGGAGCCTCCAGAGTTTCTGGTGGGAATGCCCCCATGTACTTTTCAGAAAACATGTTATTGAGTGCAGCATTTTTCAAGTTTATGACCATTGTATCATTTTAATGTAGTACACATTGCCCTAAAGTGGAAAAAAAAATAAACATGAAATGCAAAGAACAAAGCCATGTTCAAGTTCAGCTGCTGGGTCCATCCAGAAGTGTAAATATTTACAGTATTAAGAAAAATGTTGACTCTGGAATCAGTAAACTTTTGACTTTGCCTGAACTGTTTTTCTGAACTACGGTCCAATAAGGAAAAAAGTGCAAGTTTTATGAAGAAGAGTATTTGAATTTTTATCACAAGTTCAAAACTCAGTCAAAATGTGGCATACATTATTTACATTGGAATTCGTGCAAAAGAGGACTTAACTTTCAGAATTAAAGGGTTGTATGGAACTGTGACAGTGAGCAAAACTTGCCAATGAACCCCTTGAATCAAAAAAGTGAGACAATAGTTTAGTGCAGTTTCTTGGTCATTCTACATCTGTTCATGAGAATGCCTTTTATCATTACAGATACGCAGTTGCAATATCAACCTGCTTCGGAAGTTGTTCCTGCTTATCTGTATAAGCACAGCACACTGTTTTTGTTAACTCCACTGATGATTTAAAATTTAAATTCTTTAATGTAGCACAGTCTATCAGAACTTCTGTGCTGTTGTAGGACATTTAGAAGAAACGCTTTCTCAAACTCCAAGACGTGGAGAACAGTCTTGGGGTTGCCAGTGGGGCAGGATGGATTGGAAGTTTGGGGTTAGCAGAAGCAGACTGTTACATATAGGATGGATAAACAGCGTCTTACTGTATAGCACAGGGAACTGTATTCAGTATCCTGTGATAACCATAATGGAAAAGGATATGAAAAAGAATACTTGTCAATATGTGTAATGGGATCACTTTTCTGTACGGCAGAAATCAACACAATATGAAAAATCAACTATACTTTAAAAAAAAAAAAAGATTGAGGTTGCCTGTCCAGAGATGGTACAAGTTTTTCAGTCTCCATGAGAATAGGATAATATTAGAACTTTTAGTCTTTGTTGGGAATGGTTGGTAAGATAATTTTTATGCAGGACTTGCTGGATGGATTCTATTTCACCTCCCAGACAGCTGGGTTGCACAGAATCTCAGAACTGAGAAAGTGTATTGTTGGTTGAGACACATGGAAATGTGAAAACTTGACTAAAGAAAGAAATATTTGGAATCACTACTTCATACAGCCCCAAGCTTTAGCATCCTAAGAAATTCTGCCAACGCTCTTGGTTATATGAAAAAAAAATTAGTGAAAGTTGTTGAATTTTATTAAAGGAGGCTCACTGAATAACCAGCTTTTCAGTAATTTTTTGCAACATGGGGATAAAATATGAAAAACAAAATTTGCCATTTCAACTGTTTTTAAGTGTGCACCTCAGTGGAATTAAGTGCATTCATAATGCTGTGTAAACATCACTGCTGTTTCCAGAACCATTTCATTATCCCAAATGGAAATTCTGTGCCCTTTAAATAAACCCTCCTCCTACTAGACCCTTATCGCTTCTGTTTTTTGTCCTTAAACTAGGTATTAACTCATATAAGTAAGATCATACAGTATTTGTACTTTGTGATTGATTTACTTCACTTACCATCATGTCTTTTAAGTTTCATCCATGTTGTAGCACGTATCAAAGTATCGTTCTTTTTCAAGGCTGCATAATAGCTCATTGTTTGTTCATAGTCATTTTGCTTAGCCGTTCATCTGTCAGTGGATATTTGGTTTAGTCCCATCTTTTGGCTATTGTAAATGGTGCTGCTTTGAGCGTGGATTATAGGTACTTCTGATTCTTTTGGGTGTATACCCAGAGATAGATTTGTTGGAACTTATGCTAATTCTATGTTTAATTCTTTGAGGAATATACATACCATTTATTATGGAGGCTGTACCATTCTACATTTTTACTAGCAATGCAGAAGGGTTCTAATTTCTCCAGATCCTCGCCATGTTTATTATTTTTATGGTGTCTTATTGCGGTTTGATTTGCCTTTCCCTAATGACTAATGATGTTGAGCATCTTTTCATGCTTACTGATCATTTGTGTATCTTCTTTGGAGAAACGTCAAGTTCTTGGCCCTTTTTTTATTGTGGTTGTATTATTTTTGATATTAAGCACTTATCAAATATATCATTTGTAACTATTTTTTTCCCTTTCTATGGATCTTTTCACTCTCTTGAGAATGTCCTTTGCACAAAAGTTTTTAATTTTGATGAAATCCAGTTTCTGTGATTTTCCTTTTTTTGCATATGCCTTTGGAGTCATCAGATGGTAAAGCGTCTGCCTACAATGCGGGAGGCCTGGGTTCGATACCTGGGTTGGGAGGATCCCCTGGAGAAGGAAGTGGCAACCCCCTCCAGTACCCTTGCCTTGAAAATCTCATGGACAGAGGAGCCTGGGAGGCTACAGTCCATGGGGTCACAAAGAGTTGGACATGACTGAGTGACTTCACTTTTGGAGTCATATCCTGGAAATCATTGTCAAATCCAATATCATAAAAAATTTTCCTTATGTTTCTTTCCAAGAGTTTTATAGTTTTAAGTCCTTGATCCATTTTTTAATTAATTTTTATTTGTATGGTAAGGTAAAAAAAGAGTCCAACTTTATTCTTTTGCATGTGGATATCTAGTTTCCCAGAACCAGTTTTCAAAGATTGTCCTGTTCCCCATTAAATGGTCTTGGGACCTTTATTGAAAATCAGTCCAACATTTGTGTGAGTGTTTATTTCTGGTCTCTCTGTTCTGTTCCATGAATCTGTGTCTGACCTTATACCGGTAATTACACTGTCTTAATCACCACCGTTTTGTAGTGAATTCTGAAATTAGGGAATGTGAATCCTCCAACTATGTTCTTCTTTTCTAAGATGTTTTCGGTTACTTGGGGTCCCATGAGAATCCTTAGGAATTGTAGAAAGGTATATTGACCTCTGCAAAACTGCCAGTGAGATTTTGGTAAGAATTACACTGAATCTGTACATTGCTTTGGATAGTTTTTTCATATTAGCAATATTAAATGTTTCAATCCATGAATACGTAATGTTTTCCTTACAGCATCTTTATATTCTTATAGCAACATTTGGTAATTGTTGATAATTGGTGCACAAGTCTTTTGCCTCCTAAGTTAAATTTATTAATCATTATTATTGTTGCTAATTTGAATGGAGTTGTTTTCTTGATCTCCTTTTCGTTGTTGCTGTTTAGAAGCACGTGATTTTTGCATGTTGATTTTTGTCTCCTATCACCTTGATGAATTTATTCATTAGCAGTAGAGGGGTGCTGTGTGTGTTTGTAAGTGTTTTTAACTGTTAAGGGTTTTCTGCAGATAAGATCATGTCCTCTGTGAACAGAGATAACGTTCGTTCTTTTCCTGTTTTCCTTTTTCACTTGATGGCTCTGGCTAGAATTTCCTATCGTTCACTCAATAGAAGTGATGAAAGGATCATACGTACCTTGCTTGTGATCTTAGAGGAAAAAGCTTTCCATCTTTCATCACTGAATTTGATGTTAGCTTTGGGTTTGGTACATCTTATTGGAGGCCAGTTAATCCAAACCTTTTGGTTTGTCTAAGTATGGTTTTCTTTTCCCTAAGAACCTACTCGACAGAGCTTATGGAATATATATTTTTCTGGCTGAGAAGCAATTCCATCTGGCAAACAAAGTCTTTCAAAGGTGACATTTAGGTAATAAAACTGACATATTTAAAATTTTCAGCATTCTTAACACCCACTAAATTTGAAACTTAAGAGGAAAGTCATATGTTTCTGTTTCCTGAAAACATCCAGGAGTTCCTGCCTTGCACAGCAGGGCAGGCAAGATATACCGAGTGAGCTGGGGAGAGAGTGGGCAGTGCCAGCGTGAGAAAGCAGGGGCCAGGGGCCATGGACAGCCTGATGGTGGAGGGGTGCTGAGAGGTCCTCAGGGGCCCAGGAGAACACTGACCCCTCCCCTAGGCCACCAGAAGTGGGTGAGGGGAGAGAAACGGAGCTGAGGAGAGTGAGGCTGCAGTCAGGGTGGAAGGCGGCAGGAGTGCTGGGGTAGAGACCGGGAGGTGGGCAGGCCGTGCAGGCAGGCTGAATGGTGGCCCATGGAGCCGTCAGACCCATGTGGCCGTGTGTTGTGGTGGGGAGGCCTGAAGGGGCCTCATGGTACGGTCCTGGGATCTTGCTGCAAGTGCTTGGGGTGAAGAGGTCATGGCTGTGCAGTAAAACTGACCACGTCTGTGTGTCTGTAAGGAGATGAAAGGAACTGGCTCCACTGATGGTCTGGCAAGTCAGGGCCATGGGGCAGGAGTTCGCTACAGCCTTGAGGCCAGATTCTTTCTTCTCCAGGAAACCTGGAGTCTTTGCTCCTTTACAGTCTTTGCCCTCAAGGCCTCCAGCACAAGGGATGAGGGCCACCCCGCTGTGTTCGGGAATTCATGCCAAGTGACTGCAGATGTTACCATGTCTCCAGAATGCCTTTGGAACAAATCTACTTTGGAGTCTGATCAAAGGGCTGGGTGGTAGAGCCTGGACGGAAGGGCACAGGAGACTGACTGCCACGGGGCAGGTTGACTCCTGGAGCTGGGGGAGCCTGGAGGCCTGGGGGCTGCGGTCTCCTGCGGAGGCTGCAGGCTGGTGCCAGCCTCACCCATCTTGCTCTGGGACGAACTCCTCCCCTGCCCCCACCCCTGCAGTCTTGTCATCACCGGGCCTCTCCAGCCCAGCGGCCTCTCTCGGGTCATTCCTGCGTTTCTGTGCTGATTTAAAGAATCCCAGAGAACTTGTGGAAAACACAAATGACTGACTGGTGGTAAATGTTACAGGTTTAGGATGCTTCTGTTCCTCTTAGCTATGATGACAGTTTGGTGGTGTTTGAAGAATTTTGGGTCTGTAATCATTTTCTAGAAACACCATAACAAAGAACCAGAGACTTAAACAACAGGAGTTTGTTTTTTCATAGCTGGAGGTCAAGGTGTGGGCAGGGCCGCTTCCCGCCCCCACCCCTACCCCCCCTGCCCAGGCCTCTCTCCTG
>SJYW01030542.1:737916-757167 GCA_006410735.1 Raphicerus campestris | reverse complement strand
TCTCTCTGTCCAGTCTTAGAGGTGATGGGGTGACGTGGCACTTTGCCTGCCTGGTTCTGGGGGCTGAAGAACTTCTGTTTGCTTGGCTGTGAAGGGAGAAATAAGTTGGTTACTTTTACAGGTGATCAGACCAGCAGCCAGAGGACATGGGTAGGTTGTGAGCACGCAGACAGTGCTTTGATAGATGGAAATTTTGAAAGTTGCAACTGCTTTTTAAAAATGGTGCCTTTGGGGAGCAGGAGGAACCTTAAAATTACTTTTATTAAAGCATCTGGAGTAATTTTAACACAATTTCCTGTTTAAGTGTTTGGTCTTTAAAGTGGAGCCCTGCTAGCCTGCCCTGTCCATGGGATTTCCCAGGCAAGAATATTGGAGCAGATTGCCATTTCCCCCTCCAGAAGATCTTCCCAACTCAAGGACTGAACCTATATCTCTTGGGCCTCCTGCATTGGCAGGCAAGTTTTTTACCGCTGTGCCACCTGGGAAGCCAAAGTGGTAGCTAGTTTAAATTATATTCTTATATCCTGTGGGATGTTTATCTTGTAGTGAGCCTCAGAGTGGCCTGCATGGGTCCTTGTCTTGTTCCTGGTTATTTCTTCCTCTTTGGAAAAGTGTCCTCTGCTCCCTGGGCCTTTTCTCTCCTGCTCTCACCACCAGCAGTTATTAACCCAGTGAGAGGGTAACAGGCAGGAAGGCCAGGGGTCTCCAGACAGGAAATAGGCTGCAAGGGTCAGACATTTTTCTCTCTCTTAAGTGGCTGCTGCTGCTGCTGCTAAGTCGCTTCAGTCGTGTCCGGCTCTATGCGACCCCATAGACTCAGCCCACCAGGCTCCCCCGTCCCTGGGATTCTCCAGGCAAGAATACTGGAGTGGGTTGCCATTTCCTTCTCCAATGCATGAAAGTGAAAAGTCAAAGTGAAGTCGTTCAGTCGTGTCCGACTCTTATCGACCCCATGGACTGCAGGAGGAAACAAACTAGCGATATTTTTTTTCCTTCTCTATACAAATTGACACCTGCTTTCACCTGAAGTTAACTATTCTCAAACCTTGAGTTAACCAATGCATTTTTCTTATGGAAATGTTTGTCTTAAGCTATGTTAATATACTATGCATTTACCCCAAACTCCAGCCTAATGGCTCAGAACCAGTATGTTATACTCAGACATTGTTCCCCTAATCTATGTAAACAAAACTATTTGTATGGTAAACTGCCCTTCTGCAAGATTTAAGTCAATCATTTTATGGCCCAGGATGAATCATCTGGTGCCAAGATTATCCCAAAATGCATCTTATAGATGAGGGGCCTGGTGTCATTCTGAGTTTTAAGACATTCCTTTTTTTCATTAACAGACTGAATGAGAGAAGGAAATGGCAATCCACTCCAGTGTTCTTTCCTGGAGAATCCCAGGGACGGGGGAGTCTGGTGGGCCGCCGTCTATGGGGTCGCACAGAGTCAGACACAACTGAAGCGACTTAGCAGCAGTGACTATATAACATCCAGCTGAATGCTAGCAGGGGGTACTCTTTCTGCCCCCTTCTGATGCCTATGTCAGAAGCTTTCTCTATATCCTTTATACTTTAATAAAACTTGATTACACAAAAGCTCTGAGCAATCAAGCCTCGTCTCTGGCCCTGGATTGAATTCTTGTCCTCCAGAGCCCAAGAATCCTGACATCTTTTCTTTCAGCAACAACCTTTCACCAGCAATGATCATCATAGACACTGAACACTCACTTTGTCCCTTTCCCCAGCATATGCTAAATACTTTGCATGTTGTGAAGGAAACTCTAGGAACGTGGCAACTGGCCGTTTAAAAATTATTATTATTGTTATTATTGAATTATTAACCAGGGAGAAATGAAAAGTGTTTGAGGTTACTCTAATTAAGATTGCATTATCAACATCTATGGGATTTTCCTGTAATTGATGTTTAAGGAAAGATCTTACTGAATTTTCTGTCACTTTGCTTTAGTTTTTCTGGAAAGGTGATAGGGAATCTCATATTTCTTTTTCTGGCTTTAAGCTTTTGGGGAGTTCTCCTGGGCTTGTCGAAAGGTTTTTGTGCCCCCGCCACTGGAGCCGGAAGGGAACAGACTGTCTCCACGAGTTGCTTCCAGTGCTCTGGGAGCCTGCTTAGGAGAAAGAAACTGGGCGTAAAAAATAAATTAAAAGAAAAATAAAAAAACTAAAAGGAGCATAAGCTCATAGCAAAGAGACAACATTACTTTTGGTAGAAACTTGTAAAATAGCATAGAAATGTCAGAAGCTTCATCTGAAGTTTATCTCACAGGGAAACCAGCCTTCCTTGCAGGTGCTAAGATTGGTCACCATCAGGATGAAGATACTGAATGCCCCTTTGCCCAGGCTGCTACCTGGACCTGGTCCTTGTTGCTCCTGAAACCTGTGCCTTCTGCCCTGCAGTCTTTGTTCAGGGCCCCTTTCTAGAAAGTGAGGTTTTCCCTCCAGTTTTATGTAAATTGCAGCTTCCTCCCCTACATAGGGACTTCCCTGGTGGCTTAGATGGTAAACAATCTGCCTGCAGTGCAGGAGACCTGGGCTTGATCCTTGAGTCGGGAAGATCCCCTAGAGAAGGAAACCGCTAACCACTGCAGTATTCTTGCCTGGAGAATCCCATGGACAGAGGAGGCTGGTTGGCTACAGTCCGTTGGGTTGCGAAGAGTCAGACATGACTGAGCAACTAACTCACACACACACACAGTCCCCGACTCAAACTGCTCTAGCTTTTTCTTTTATTATTCCATGGCACCACCCTCTTCAGTAGTGAATGCTTATCGCTTACTGTTTATTTTCTCCAGATAATAATTTATTTTCTCCTGTCCTCGGGGGACAAGATCTTTGCTTTAGGTGCTAACACACTGGCCTTATAATAGAAGCTCGAGGAGTATTTGTGGATTGGTTGAGTCTCTTTGAAGATGGACTGTGTTTCTCTGACCCTCAGTGACCAGGTGGTCAGGCACCCTCATCTCTGATGCTCTGTGACTGCTGCCCTGATCACTGTGTCACCCAGGACAGGATTCTGTCATCCCCATGAACTTAAAGACATCAGCCACTCATCACAGACTAATTATTTTTTTTTTTTGGTTCAGTAAGCTTTCTTGTACCTGTGAGCTGTGAGGGACAGTTTCCAGGGCTGATCCTCAGAGTGGGTGTGATATGTTTTGGGTTCCAGTGAACTGGGTGTTGATGTGTTTATAAAACCTGTTTCTTTTAAGGAGCAAGTTCTCAGAAATGAACCAGGGGCGCAGAGTGAGGACGGGGTCTCTGGGCGCATGCACTTTCTCCCGCCTGGTGTGTGACACGTCTCAGCTTCCCCTCCCGTCTCGGTTCAGGGCAGCACGTGGCGTGGCCTGGCCTTGGGGTGCTGCGTGGCTGCAGGGATAGCCTGGGTGGATGTTGGATTCGGGTTGCCAGGCCCAGGGTCATTTCCAGTGTGGATTGGAAAGTGTCTGAGGCCTCCTGTGTCTGGCTTAGGCTGATGGACTGACGAGTGGCCTTCACTGAAGCCTGTCTGGGGCCAGCGTTTCAAAATAAAGATGTTTCAAATCTGATTCATCTTCCTGTTACCCAGACTGGCCTCTGTTCCCCTCTCCTGTGTCAGCGCCGGCCCCCGCCCCCCAGAAGGCCTGTCCCCTCCTGTGTCCTCCCCTCCGTCACATCCTTTTCTTTGCACGTGGCCCTGACTCTGGTTGGGGAAGCCCCGTGCTGCCTCGTGGCCTGGCACTGGGCCTGCCAGGCTCCCTGGAGACCCCAGACTCCCGTGGGGTGGGTGAGGGTGGGAGGGTGCTCTGGGCTGGGTGGCTCTGCCCCCGCAGGGTCGTCCTGCCATTCGCAGCCAGCTTGTGTGGTGCATGGTCATGGCCTGTGCCTGCTTCTTCTGGGTTCTGCCAGGAGCTGTCGCCGCGGCGTCTGTTAGCCCAGGACTTGGTTTCAGAGGAGGAGACCTCAGGCAGTGGTGTCGAAACGCAGCTTCAGCAGATGCTGGGGTGAGGTTTGCTGACACCAGAGGCCCAGCCCTGCAGACCTGCTAACGGGGAACAGGACTTGGGGCTTGAGGGGAGGGTTGGGGTGAAGAGTATTTTATAGCCTTGGTGTTGGGTAAAGAAGGGCTCTTGCAGGGTCTGTAGGTTCTCTCTGCCCAGGTGCATTTTAAATTTGTGATGCTGTGTTTCCATATGTGGTGCCATTAACACACGCACACACCACACACACGTGTCTGTCTTCTCTCGTGGGTATGACTCACTTGGTGACAGGACTGGGAGTCACAGTCTGCTGGCTGATGTCCTTGCATTCATTCAAGCCTGGAGCAGCCCCACTGCTCCTGGGGGTTCATCATGTACAGCTGCCTTTCCAGGGTGACTTTGGGCCTGTGCAGCTTTGAGAGAGCTGGGGGTCCCTCCATGCATCCCACACCCATGCACGTGAGGCTGGGATATAGTAGGTCACTATCTCCCTGGGGGTTGAGAAAGGAGTTGGCATTTGTTTTGTGCCTCATCTCACAAGGTCTTCCCAGCAAACCCTCTGAAATGAGTTTCACTGTCCAGATGACGCCGCAGCTCGGGGTTGTCTGGGTACAAAACAGCTCAGACCCTACAGCTGGAGCTTGCGGGGTGTCGGTCCACCCTCCGCTCTCTCTGTCCCAAAGCCGCGTCCTTCCCCCACTCCCCACCTTGGGCATCATCTGACGGGAGGGGTGTGATCACAGCCTTCCTTTTGTCTCCTCTGTGCTTTATTTTTGAGCATTTCCATTGCTTTGTCTTCATGGGGGCTCCACTACTCCAGATCACTCCAGCCCTCTGTGGGAGGGAGCTTCCCGGTGTGTCCTCAAAGGTCAGACACTGGGGTGGAAGGACAGAGAGAAGGAATCCAGCATCCTGTCTGCTGTGACCCCCTCAGTGTATTTTTCATCTCCAGAGGTCAGATTTGGTCTTTGTGTGTCTTTCCTTTTTTTTCCTTACCGGTCACACTTTCCTTTCCCTTCCTAAACACGTGTGTTTTACCCCAGTTATTTTAATACACCCGTCTTCTCGTGCTGTAGTCTCTGACACTTCTAGCGCTATTTCTTGGTTGATTCCTCTTATCACGGTAGATCTGATTTTCTTTTCATGCCTGGCCCCTTTTGATTGGATGCCAGGGATTGTGAATTCTACATGCTTGAGTGCTGACTTTTTTTTCTTTCTAGGGGTATTTCTTTAAATGGGGCTTCCCAGGTGGCTCTAGACATAGCAGACACTGTTTCAATCCCTGAGTCGGGAAGATCCCCTGGAGGAGGACATGGCAACCCACTCCAGTATTCTTACCTGGAGAATCCTATGGACAGAAGAGCCTGGCGGGCTACGGTCCTTGGGGGTTGCAGAGTTGGACATGACTAAAGTGACTTAGCAGCAGCAGCATTCTTTTAAATATTTGGGGGATTTGTTGCAGAAACAGGCTTCTTGGAAACAGTTTGATCCTTTTGAACCTTGCTTTTAAACCACGTTAGCTGGCCCTAGTGGAAAAGGCAATGGCAACCCACTCCTGTACTCCTGCCTGGAAAATCCCATGGACGGAGGAGCCTGGTAGGCTGTAGTCCATGGAGTCGCTAAGAGTCGGACATGACTGAGTGACTTCACTTTCACTTGCCTGCATTGGAGAAGGAAATGGTAATCCACTCCAGTGTTCTTGCCTGGAGAATTCCAGGGACGGGGGAGCCTGGTGGGCTGCTGTCTTTGGGGTCGCACAGAGTCAGACACTACTGAAGTGACTTAGCAGCAGCAGCAGCAGGCCCTAGAGTCACTTTAGGTCTAGGCTTAATTTGCCCTCACTGTTAAGGCAAGACTCTTCCGAAGATGTGATTTAGTATCTCATGTATAAGGAGATTTTCCACCTGACTGGCACAAATGCAGACTTTTCCCTGCCCTGTGTGAGCTCTGGGACTTGTTCTGCCTACTTCTTTCTTTTTTTTAATGGAGGATAATTGCTAGGAGATCAAACCAGTCAATCCTAAAGGAAATCAGGCCTGAATATTCATTGGAAGGACTGATGCTGAAGCTGAAGCTCCAGTATTTTGGCCACCTGATGTGAAGAGCCGACTCACTGGAAAAAACGCTGATGCTGGGAAAGATTGAGGCAGGAGGAGAAGGGGATGACAGAGGATAAGATGGTGGGATGGCATCATTGACTCAATGTATATGAGTTTGAGCAAACTCAAAGAGTTTGCACAGAGTCAGATAGGACTGAGTGAAAAACAATTGTTTTACAGTGTTGTGTTGGTTTCTGCCATACAGCAATGCAAATTAGCTATAATTATATGTATATCTCCTCCTTCCCTGCTTGTATTCCACTCCTCTAGGTGGTTATTAGAGAAATGCACATCAAAATTGCAATGAAGTATCAACTCATACCAGTCAGAATGAGGTGACCATCATCAAAAAAATCTACAAACAAATGCTGGAGAGGGTGTGGAGAAAAGGGAACCCTGTTGCACTGTTGGTGGGAATGTAAATTGATACAGCCACTATGGAAAACAGTTTGGAAGTGCCTTTATAAATTAGGAATAAAATTACCGAATGACCCAGCAATCCTGCTACTGGGCCTATATCCTGAGGAAACCACAATTCAGACACATGTACACCAATGTTCATTGCCTGTTTCTTTCTGGTGGGTCTTTCCTGGCCATGCTTGCTGTCGGACCCCTCTGCACATCTCCAGGACCCTCCTCCGTGCTGTCCCCTCCTCTCTGCCTGCCTCCCTGAGCTCTGAATTCATTCTCCTTAGAGGGACCCCCCAGGCTTGTCTGCGATCCCTTCCTTGCACATGACTGGAAACTGGAGCCCATCTGCAGGAGTCCTGGGCGGGCTCCCCACATCTGTTTCCCCTCCCTTGGAGCTTCTATCCTGTTCTGCCTGTTGTCCAGTGCTGGTTCCAGTTTTTGGTTATTTCAGAGGAGAGGATGTATGTGATCCTGGTTGTCCATCTTGGCTGGAAGCAGAGAAGTCTCCAAAATTTATTTTAACCATGGTTCTAGGAGAAGGAAATGGCAACCCATTCCAGTATTCTTGGCTGGAGAGTCCTGTGGATGGAGGAGCCTGGTGGGCTGCTGTCCATAGGGTTGCACAGAGTCTGACACAGCTGAAGCGACTTAGCATGCATGCATGCATTGGAGAAGGAAATGGCAAGCCACTCCAGTATTTTGTCTGGAGAATCCCAGGCACAGGGGAGCCTGGTGGGCTGCCATCTCTGGGGTCGCACAGAGTCAGACACGACTGAAGCGACTTAGCAGCAGCAGCAGGAACAGATCAGGCTTGGTACATTTGTATGTAATACACGGAATCAGCTTTGGAGCTGAAAAGGAGTAGAGAGGCCATGTGGTCCAGAGATGTCCGATTGTCGATGAGGAGCCAGGTATGGCCCGTACAGTTATTTGCTCAGGATGAGACAGTTGGCCAGAGCAGCGATTTACAAGCATTTGGCTCACACCACAGTGAGACTTTGCACTGCGCTGTTCCTGGCTGGTGCTGAGGTTGGGACCCCGTGACCCTGCCTGCTGCAGGGCGGGGCAGGTCCTGTCCCGCAGAGGCGAGGTGCCTTTGGACCAGGAAGCGAGTGTGCTGTGCGGGGGATCTGTACTGCCCCTTCACTTCTGTCCTGGCCCCTTTCTTGGCACGAAGCTCCGTGGAAACTATGCTTCAGGAGAACGTCACCTGACCTTTCAGCTGGACCTTTCTCCGTGCTTCCGGAAGCTTTGTTTTTCCCCCCAGCCCCCACCTGCCCTCTGGGGAGCTATCACACCTGACCCAGGTGCAGGGTGGGAATGCAGGTTGGACGCGCCGTGGGGACCCAGCTTCCCTTGTTCTGCTGCCAGACCCTCAGCCAGGGGCTGCCATTCACCGCGGCCTCCTGCCCTCTGCCCTCCAGAGGGACACGAGATGAGAAAGAACCACCTCGGGGATTGTATCATGTTCAGCCCTGGGGCCTTTGCCTGGTCCCCAGGGCGGTGAGAACCCTTTCCAAGTTCTGAGATTGTTGTTGAGAAAGCTCAAGGAAGAGAGGTCTGTGCTCACCCTGCTGATTGGGGGTGGGAAGTGAGGGGCTGGTGCTCTGCTGGGCGGGGGGCCCTGCCTGGCTGATCCCTGCAGCGCCCAGTGGTGAGGGGCAGGTGCTGGGACCAGGCTTTGAGTGTAGACATGGGGCGGAGTCAGTGCCTGGGAGAATGCGCAGAGCTTTGCTCGAGGACCCGGGCCCTCCTGATCTTATGCCTTGTGCACCCCACCAGGGGGCCTCAGAACTGGGTCCCCAGGTTAGACCTGGAAGCTGGGGCTCGGGGTGTACGGGGTCATCCCCCGGCTTGTGCACCCACGTCTTCACCCCGTCTCCCGGGCTTTAGAGCCAGGCTCTCATCACCCAGCTTCATTACCCAGCCCTTGCCATCTGAGGTCCTTGTGTGGGGGAGTGACCTGACTGCCTCTTCCTCCTGAAGGGATTCTGCCCGTGGGTGACACCTGGCTTGGTCCTTGATGCTCCCTGAAGCTCGGCACTGGCAGACTCAGAACACGGGTCGCCTCCATTTGAAACTCTGCTGTTTGTTGCGTGGATGGGTGAATTAGAGGGGCTGTGTCCTCTTGTTTCTCAGACCAGCAGCCCTCGAGCCTAAAGCGGCCCCAGGTGCAGCTTGCTGACCCTTCTGACAGATGTCTGTGGGGTCAGTCCTCATGGATGCTTGGTCCTGACTCATTTCCCTTTTCTCAAGGGGGGAGGATCCCGGGGAACAAAGCGAGTGGGTGGCGGCGTGCAGGCCGTCCCGTGCTGCCTCTGCTGTTCACATACTTGTCATGGTCCCAGCATCCCCTCCCACAGCAGGCTTGTCAATGGGACGTGATGGGGCTTCATGCCTCCCCGGGCCGGGTAGAATCGGCGGCAAGAGGCTGGGGCAGGGCCATCTGGGGCCAGCTCACGTCTGCAGCTGTGCTCCGTCTAGAGTGAACCCCTGCTCTGCCGTCGCAAGGGCTGAGTGACTGGGTCATCAGGAGAGTGCAGCCTGACTCTGACTCACTGGTCCCTCCCAGGAGGGGAAGAAGGAAGACTGGGTGCCTGGACGCCTGACCCAGGCCAACAGCTTGGTATGGCTGAGAACCAGCAACCAAGCCGGGGTCCTCTTCCAGAAGAGCCAGGTGGCCTCCAGCTCATCACCTTCATCGGGGGAGCTCTGTGGGCCCTAGAGGACAGGCAGGACACCCATGGCGGAGTTTATGACAGGAGCCCCCCTCTTGCNACCCAGCCCTTGCCATCTGAGGTCCTTGTGTGGGGGAGTGACCTGACTGCCTCTTCCTCCTGAAGGGATTCTGCCCGTGGGTGACACCTGGCTTGGTCCTTGATGCTCCCTGAAGCTCGGCACTGGCAGACTCAGAACACGGGTCGCCTCCATTTGAAACTCTGCTGTTTGTTGCGTGGATGGGTGAATTAGAGGGGCTGTGTCCTCTTGTTTCTCAGACCAGCAGCCCTCAAGCCTAAAGCGGCCCCAGGTGCAGCTTGCTGACCCTTCTGACAGATGTCTGTGGGGTCAGTCCTCATGGATGCTTGGTCCTGACTCATTTCCCTTTTCTCAAGGGGGGAGGATTCCGGGGAACAAAGCGAGTGGGTGGCGGCGTGCAGGCCGTCCGGTGCTGCCTCTGCCGTTCACATACTTGTCATGGTCCCAGCATCCCCTCCCACAGCAGGCTTGTCAATGGGACGTGATGGGGCTTCATGCCTCCCCGGGCCGGGTGGAATCGGCGGCAAGAGGCTGGGGCAGGGCCATCTGGGGCCAGCTCACGTCTGCAGCTGTGCTCCATCTAGAGTGAACCCCTGCTCTGCCGTCGCAAGGGCTGAGTGTCTGGGTCATCAGGAGAGTGCAGCCTGACTCTGACTCACTGGTCCCTCCCAGGAGGGGAAGAAGGAAGACTGGGTGCCTGGACGCCTGACCCAGGCCAACAGCTTGGTATGGCTGAGAACCAGCAACCAAGCCGGGGTCCTCTTCCAGAAGAGCCAGGTGGCCTCCAGCTCATCACCTTCATCGGGGGAGCTCTGTGGGCCCTAGAGGACAGGCAGGACACCCATGGCGGAGTTTATGACAGGAGCCCCCCTCTTGCGCTTACAGCAATAAGTTAGCAACTTGGAAAACCTCCTGCCTCATTGAAAGGCAAGGATTGAAGTGAAGTGAGTGACGGCGAGCCCTGTGCCGTCCTTCACCCAGCAGGCTGTCTGTGACATCACGTTTCTGGTTAGTTACTGTTTCACCGACTGAGGTCTTTGCCCGCCTTCCTGAGCCACAGTGATTGTTTTGGCAGGAACTCCTCACCTTTCCCTAGATCCCAAGACACAGAACCCTTGTAAGAGCGTACAGTTGGGAGGCTGTTGGTATTTGTCAACCGCCGACCTTCATGTCCATTTCCGAGGGACAGCTGCCCCTTCTCTGAAGCAAAATCTGGTCTTTGCTGTTAAGTCACCCAGCCCTGAGTTTTAGTTCCTATGTTACCTCTCCTGGTGTTATTTACATGTTAACTTCTATCTGTAATTAAGAGCTTGGATGTATAGTTCAGTTCAGTTCACTTAAGTCGCTCAGTCGTGTCTGACTCTTTGCGACCCAATGAATCACACAACACACCAGGCATCCCCGTTCATCACCAACTCCTGGAGTTCACTCAAACTCATGTCCATCAAGTTGGTGATGCCATCCAGCCATCTCATCCTCTGTCGTTCCCTTCTCCTCCTGCCCCCAATCCCTCCCAGCATCAGGGTCTTTTCCAATGAGTCAACTTTTCGCATGATGTGGCCAAAGTACTGGAGTTTCAGCTTCAGCATTATTCCTTCCAAAGAAATCCCAGGGCTGATCTCCTTCAGAATGGACTGGTTGGATCTCCTTGCAGTCCAAGGGACTCTCAAGAGCCTTCTCCAACACCACAGTTCAAAAGCATCAATTCTTCGGCGCTCAGCTTTCTTCACAATCCACCTCTGGGAGCCCTCAAATAGTGCAAGAGTTGATTTTTATTGGGGTGCTGGAGAGGAGATGGGTGCTGTCCTGGATCGGGGTGGAATAAGTGATATGAGGAAGGAGTCTTCCTATTTTGGAGAGGTATCTTGTACCTATCTTGATCAAAGATGGTCTAGGAATTTGCCTGTCAGGGTCAGTACCTGTGTTTACAGTCTTTATTGAGTTTGTTACAATGTTGCTTCTGTGTTATGTTTTGGCTTTTTCCAGGCAACAGATCTTAGTTCCTCGACCAGGGAACAAACCCATGCTTCCTGCATTGGAAGGCAGAGTCTTAACCACTGGAACACCGAGGAAGTCCCTACTTTCCCTTTTCTTGATGAAATAAAGTTTATGGTTTATGGCGAGACAAGGAAGCTTTGAGTTCTCTGCTCCTTTGGACCTCCTTCCCCACCTTTAGTGTGGGTTATGCGTCTCCATGAACCAGACCTCCTTAGAGGGTAACTCCCTCTTGATCTCATCAAGGGTCACTACTCCCTAGGAGGTAATCTTTCATAATCTTGTGAGAGGCCATGATGACGCATGACGTGGCGGTCTGGCCTGTGTAAGCTGTCAGTAGCACTTCATTTTATGTATAAAGCTTTGTCTCACAAGCTTGCACAACCTTGCTTTGACTTCTAACAGATGAAACAGTCTTTGGAGCTTTCTGACTGTCTCTGGTTCTAATCCTTAGGTTGGCTCAAATTAAATTTTTTGTGTCTTTCTTAGATAGGCTGTTGACCAGCTCTTTGTGGACACTCTCATCACAGGTTCTTGGACCTAGATATAGCCAAATGTGTGATTTGGTTTTAGGGTCAGTTTGATGTACATCTCTTGTTCTCTGTGCTCTTACGTGGAATAAACAGGCAGAGGGCCATTTGAGGCACAAACTGACCCTAGGTCATTGATTATGAGTGTATTTCCGTTAGCGTGCTTGTGTGTCCTCGGTCGCATCTGACTCTTTGCAACCCTTTTGCCTGTAGCCTGCCAGGCTCCTGTGTCCATGGAGGGCGGGGGCTAATTGCGTAGAGCTGGCAAGCTGCAAAACGTGGAGTGCTGCTCTTTAATCAAATTCTCCGATGTTTTAGGACTTGGCATGGTTGCTTAGCAGAGTGACAGCTTGTGTGCATAGCTCGTTCTTCTGTCAGACTGTATGTGGCCCCCAAGGTCATTAGCTGTGTTGCTGGGGTCCCGTCCCTTTCCTCCTCATCTGTAAGAATGGGGGTGAGACAGTACCTATTACAGAAAGGACAGAGATGAGCATGCATAGAATCGTCTAGAAATTGATGATTTCTAGGAATGCACAAATCGTGCTAGAACCCTTCCAATCCTGAATTTCTTTTTTTAACACTTTTGTTGACCTCTTCCATCTATTTCTCCTGGCCCTCATCCACTGTTTGTAGCAGCCACCACTCTGGTCTCCGTATCTTATGATTTTACTTTTATTTATTTTGATTCCACCTGTGTGAGAGACTAAAGGATCATATAGTGCTTATCTTTCTCTGTCTGATCTGTGTCACTGAGCATAATGCTCTTGAAGTTCACCCTTGTTGTCACAAATGGCAAGATTTTATTCTTTTTTAGATGTGGATAATATTCCATTACCTTTATATGACTCCTCTTCTTTATCCATTCCTCCTTCAGTGGACATGGAGGTTGTTTCTGTGGCTTGGCTATTGTAAATAATGCTGCCGTGAACACGGGGTGCATGTATCATTTCAAATTAGTGTTTTGCTTTCTTCTGATGCTTGGAAATAGAACTGCTGGATTTTTCTTCTTTTCCTTTGGAGCACATTTTTCAAATGTTAAGCCATTCAAAACATTAATAAATATTCCCACTATTATCATTCTTGAGGCTTAATGATTGCTGCATTTAAGTCTGTTTTTCATATTCTGAAGAGCCTCTAACCTGGTTTCCATAGTGGCTGCACGCACCATTTTATATTTTAGTCAGTGCACAATGCCAAAGGGTTTCTTCTCTCCTCATCCTCTCTAACTCTTGTTTTTCTTGTCTTTCTGGTAAAAGTCACTCTGACAGTTATGAGGTGATATCTCATTGTTTTGATTTGCATTTCCCTGATAATTAGAGGTGTTGAGTATCTTTACATGTATGTGTTGGCCATATGTATATCTACTTTGGGAAATATTCAGATTATCTTCTCATTTCTTAAAAAATTTAATTTTTATTGAAGGATAATTGCTTTACAGAATTTTGTTTTCTGTCAAACCTCAACATGAATCAGCCATTGGTAGACATATGGCCCCTCCCTTTTGAACTTCCCTCCCATCTCCCGCCCTATCTCACCCCTCTAGGTTGATACAGAGCCCCTGTTTGAGTTTCCTGAGCCACACAGCAAATTCCCGTTGGCTCTCTATTTCACATATGGTAATGTAAGTTTCCATGTTACTCTTTCCAAACATCTCACCTTCTNCCCATCTCCCGCCCCATCTCACCCATCTAGGTTGATACAGAGCCCCTGTTTGAGTTTCCTGAGCCACACAGCAAATTCCCGTTGGCTCTCTATTTCACATATGGTAATGTAAGTTTCCATGTTACTCTTTCCAAACATCTCACCTTCTCCTCCCCTCTTCCCATGTCTGTACGTCTATTCTCTGTGTCTCTTTGTCCATTGCTGCCCTGTAAATAAATTCCTCAGTATCTTATTTCCAGATTCCGTACATATGTGTTAGAATATGATATTTATCTTTCTCTTTCTGACTTACTTCACTTTGTATAATAGGCTCTAGGTTCATCCACCTCATCAGAACTGACTCAGCTCTGTTCCTTTTTATGGCTGTGTAATATTCCATTGTGTATCTGTACTACAACTTCTTTATCCCTTCATCTGTCGATGGACATCTAGATTGCTTCCATCTGCTGGCTATTGTAAACAGTGCTGCAGTGAACAATGGGATATATGTGTCTCTTTCAATTTTGGTTTCCTCAGGGTATATGCCTAGGAGTGGGATTGCTGGGTCATATGGTGGTTTTATTCCTAGTTTTTTAAGAAATCTCCATACTGTCTTCCAGAGTGGCTGTGCCAATTTACATTCCCACCAACAGTGCAAGAGTGTTCTCCTTTCTCCACAACCTTTCCTCTCCAGCAGTTATTGTTTGTAGACATTTTGATGATGGCCCTTCTGACCAGTGTGAGGTGATATCTCATTGTAGTTTTGATTTGCATTTCTTTAATAATGAGTGATGTTGAGCATCTTTTCATGTGTTTGTTAGCCATCTGTATGTCTTCTTTGGAGAAATGTCTGTTTAGGTTTTTTCCCCACTTTTTGATTGGGTTGTTTGTTTTTCTGGCATTGAGTTGTATGAGCTGCTTGTGTATTTTGGAAGTTAATCCTTTGTCACTTGTTTCATTTGCTATTATTTTCTCCCGTTCTGAGGGCTGTCTTTTCACCTTGCTTAGAGTTTCCTTTGCTGTGCAAAAGCTTCTAAGTTTAATCGGGTCCCACTTGTTTACTTTCGTTTTTATTTCTGTTACTCTAGGAGGTGGGTCAGTGAGGATCTTGCTTTGATTTATGTCATTGCATGTTCTTTCTGTTTTCCTCTAAGAGTTTTATAGCTTCTGGTTGTACATTTAGGTGTTTAATCCATTTTGAGTTTATCTTTGTGTGTGGTGTTAGGAAGTGTTCTAATTTCATTCTTTTGCATGTAACTGTCCAGTTTTCCCAGCATCATTTATTAAAGAGGCTGTCTTTGCCCCATTGTATATTCTTGCCTCCTTTGTCAAAAATAAATACCCATAGGTGCGTGGGTTTATTTCTTGGCTTCCTATCTTGTTCCATTGGTCTACAATTCAGTTTTTATGCCAGTACCATACTGTCTTGATGACTGTAGCTTTGTAGTATAACCTGAAGTCAGGAAGGTTGATTCCTCCAGCTCCATTCTTCTATCTGAAGACTGCTTTTGGCTATTTGGGGTCTTTTGTGTTTCCATATGAATTGTGAAATTTTTAATTCTAGTTCTGTGAAAAATGCCATTGGTAATGTGATAGGGATCACATTAAATCTGTAGATTGTGTTTGGTAGTATAGTCATTTTCACAATATTGAGTCTTCCTACCCAGGAGCATGGAATATCTCTCCATCTGTTTATGTCATCTTTGATTCTTTCATTAATGTCTTATAATTTTCTGTGTACAGTTCTTTTGTCTCCTTAGGTAAATTTATTCCTAGATATTTAATTCTTTTTGTTGCAATGGTGGATGGGATTGATTCCATAATTTCTCTTTAGGATTTTTCATTGTTAGCATATAGAAATGCAAGTGATTTCTGTGTATTGATTTTGTATCCTGCAACTTTGCTAAATTCACTGATTAGCTCTAGAAATTTTCTGATACTATCTTTAGGGCTGTCTATGTACAGTATCATGTCATCTGCAAACAGTGAGAGCTTTACTTCTTTTCTGATCTGGATCCCTTTTATTTCTTTTTCTTCTCTGATTAGTGTGTAACTAGGACTTCCAAAACTATGTTGAATAGTAGTGGTGAAATTGGACACCCTTGTCTTGTTCCTGATCTTAGAGGGACTGCTTTCAGTTTTTCACCATTGAGAATAATGTTTGCTTGCTGTGGGCTTATCATACATGGCCTTTACTATGTTGGGGTACATTCATTCTATGCCCATTTTTTGAAGAGTTTTAATTATAAATGAGTGCTGAATTTTGTCAAAGGCTTTTTCTACATCTATTGGGATTATCATATGATTTTTATCTTTCAATTTGTTAATATGGTGTATCACATTGATTGATTTGCATATAGTGAAGAATCCTTGCATCCCTGGAATAAACCCAACTTGATCATGGCGTATGAGCTTTTCAATGTGTTGTTGAATTCTCTTTGGTAAAATTTTGTTGAGGATTTTTGCACCTATGGTCATCAGTGACATTGACCTGTAGTTTTCTTTTTTTGAGTTGTCTTTCTCTGGTTTTGGTATCAGGGTTATGGTAGCCTCATAGAATGAGTTTGGAAGTGTTTCTTCCTCTGCAGTTTTTTAAAGACTTTTAGAAGGACAGGCATTAACTTGTCTCCAAATTTTTAATAGCATTCTCATGTGAACCCATATGATCTTGGGCTTTTGTTTTTTGATCACAGCTTCAATTTCAGTGCTTATAACTGGGTTGTTCATAATTTCTATTTTTTCCTGGTTCAGTCTTGGAAGACTGAACTTTTCTAAGAATCTGTCCATTTCTTCCAATTATCCATTTTATTGTCATATACTTGTTCATAATAGTCTCTTATAATCCTTTGTATTTCTGCAGTGTATGTTGTAACCTCTCCTTTTTCAATTCTAATTTTGTTGATTTGATTCTCTCTCTTTTTTTCTTGATGACTCTGGCTAAAGGTTTGTCAATTTTGTTTATCTTCTCAAAGAACCAGATTTTAGTTTTATTAACCTTACTATTGTTTCTTTCATTTCTTTTTCACTTATTTCTGTTCTGATCTTTATGATTTGTTTCCTTCTGCTAATTTTGTTTTTTGTTGTTGTTGTTCTTTTTCCAGTTGTTTTAGGTGTAAGTTAGGTTGTATATATGATGTTTTTCTTGTTTCTTGAGATAGGATTGTATTGCTATAAACTTTCCTCTTAGAACTGCTTTTGCTGCACCCCACAGGTTTTGAGTTGTGTTTTCACTGTCATTTGTTTCTAGGAATTATTTGATCTCCCTTTTGATTTCTTCAATAAGCTGTTCATTATCTAGAAGTGTATTGTTTAATCTCCATGTGTTTGTGTTTTTTACAATTTTTTTTCTTGTAATTGATATCTAGTCTCATAGTGTTGAAATCGGAAAAGATGCTTGATATAATTTCAATTATCTTAAATTTACTGATATTTGATTTGTTACTCAGGAGGTGGTCTATCCTGGAGAATGTTCTATGTGCACTTGAGAAGAAGACGGATTCTTCTGCATTTGGATGGAATGTCCTGAAGATATCAATGAGATCCATCTCATCTAATGTATCATTTAAGATTTGTGTTTCCTTACTAATTTTCTGGGTTGATGATCTGTCCATTGGTGTTAGTGTGGTATTAAAGTCTCCTACTATTACTGTGTTACTGTCAATTTCTCCTTTGTCTGTTAGTGTTTGTCTTATGTATTGAGGTGCTCCTATGTTGGGTGCATAGTTATTTACAATTATTTCTTCCTTTTGGATTGATCCCTTGGTCATTATGCAGTGTCCCTCCTTATTTCTTGTAATCTTTATTTTAATGTCTATTTTGTCTGATATGAGGATTGCTACTCCAGCTTTCTTTTGCTTCCCATTTGCATGGAATATATTTTTCCATCCTCTCATTTTCAGTCTATCTGTGTCTTGAGGTCTGACAGCTTATATATGGGTCTTGTTTTTGTATCCACTCAGCCAGTCTGTGTCTTTTGGTTGGAGCATTTAATCCATTTACATTTAAAGTAATTATTCATATATATGTTCCTATTGCCATTTTTTAAAATTGTTTGGGGCTTGATTTTGTAGATCTTTTTCTTCTCTTGTATTTCCTGACTATGTAAGTCCCTTTAACAATTGTTGTAAAGCTAGTTTGGTGGTACTGAATTCTCTTAACTTTTGCTTGTCTGAAAAGCTTTTGATTTCTCCATCAGTTTTGAATGATATCCTTGCCAAATTCAGTAATCCAGGTTGTATATTTTTCCCCTTTCAGTACTTTAAATATATCCTGCTATTCCCTTCTGGCCTGCAGAGTTTCTGCTGAAAGATTATCTGTTAAACATATGGAGTTTTCCTTATTTGCTACTTGTTGCTTTTCCTTTGCTGCTTTTAATATCCTTTGTGTTTAATCTAATTAGTTTGATTAGTATGTGTCTTGACATGATTCTCCTTGGGTTTATCCTGTATGGGACTTTTTGTACCTCTTGGACTTGATCAACTATTTCTTTTTCCATGTTGAGGAAATTTTCAATTATAATCTCTTCAAAAATTTTCAAATACCCTTTCTTTCTCTCTTCTTCTGGGATCCCTATAATTTGAATGTTGGTGTGTTTAACATTGTCCTAGAGGTCTCTGAGACTATCCTCAGTTCCTTTCATTCTTTTTACTTTATTCTGCTTCTCAGCAGTTATTTCCACCATTTTATCTTTCAGCTCACTGATCTGTTCTTCTTCTTTAAACATTCTGCTATTGATTCCTTTTAGAGTATTTTTAATTTCAGCAATTGTATTGTTTGTCTGTGTATGTTTCTTCTTTAATTCTTCTGAGTCTTTGGTAATTGATTCTTGCATTTTCTCCGTTCTGTTTTCAAGGCATTTGATCATCTTTACTATCATTAATCTGAATTCTTTTTCAGGTAGTTTGCACATTTCCTCTTCATTTATCTGGGCTTCTAGTTTGTTCCCTCATTTGTGCTGTATTTCTCTGCCTTTTCATTAAAAAAATAATAATAAAAACTTATTGTGTTTGAGGTCTCCTTTTTCCAGGCTTCAAGGCTGAATTCTTTCTTCCTTTTGGTTTCTGCCCTCCTAAAGCTGGTCCAGGGGTTTGTGTAAGCTTGTGTAGGACGAGGTTTGTGCTGAGTTTTGTTTTGTTTTCCTCTGATGGGCAGGGCTGAGTGCGGTGATAATCTTGTCTCCTGATGACTGGGTTTGTATTTTTGTTGTGTTTGTTGTTTGGATGGTTGGGTGATGCTGGGTCTTATATTCCAGTGGTTTCCTTTGTGGGAGTTCTCACTATTTGATCCTCCCTTGGGTTAGTTCTCTGATAGTCTAGGGTCTTGGAGTCAGTTTCCCACTCCAAAGGCTCAGGGCTTGGTCTCTGGTCAGGAACGAAGATTCCACAAGTGGTTTGTTATGACATTAAGTGAGATTAAAGCAAATACCCCAAAATGAGAAACCAAAGGTGAATCCCAGACAAATGGCAGTTATAAAATCAGGCAAGTGATAATTTAAATAATGGAATATACATATATACATATACACTCATAAACAAAATCAAAACAGTCCAACAAAAATAAAGTACAACAGATTGACCTAGCAAGCAAAGGAAACCAAAAATGACATCTACCAATTAAGAACAAAACTGACTAAAGCACAAACTGGAAGACAAAACTAAAGCAATTTTAAAAAATGACTAACCAACAAATATGCTGAGAGGAAAGGAAAGAAAGTAAAGAAAGAATAGATATGCAAAGTTAAACAGAGGTAGATAAAGAAGATCTATATACATTAAAGATTAACTCCAAGGGGAAAAGAACAGTAGGAAAAGCAAACAAAGGCATAAATGTAGAAAAATAA
>SJYW01030542.1:681560-721464 GCA_006410735.1 Raphicerus campestris | reverse complement strand
TGGAGAAGACTCTTGAGAGTCCCTTGGACTGCAAGGAGATCCAACCAGCCCATTCTGAAGGATATCATCAGCCCTGGGATTTCTTTGGAAGGAATGATGCTAAAGCTGAAACTCCAGTACTTTGGACACGTCATGCGAAGAGTTGACTCATTGGAAAAGACTGATGCTGGGAAGGATTGGGGCCAGGAAGGGAAGGGGACGACAGAGGATGGGATGGCTGGATGGCATCACTGACTTGATGAACGTGAGTCTGAGTGAACTCTGGGAGATGGTGATGGACAGAGAGGCCTGGCGTGCTGCAATTCACAGGGTCGCAAAGAGTCGGACACGACTGAGCAACTGAACTGAACATCCTGTATTTTTAGTAGCTAAATCAGATCACACTATTTAGACAAGTTTGCCTTTAACTTAGGTTGGAAGGTGACTTGTCTTAGGAGCATGGTCTCAGTGGGGTCTGGTGTGCTTGTCACCGGAAAGGGGTATTTTCAGGAGGGCAGCATGTCAGCACTTGGCTGGACTGGGTCTCAGACCGGCGTGTCCACCGGACACAGTGTTTACACCCCCAGCGTGTCCACCCCCAGTGCTTACGTACTCAGCAGGTCACACCAGCCCCCGGGATGCCTGGAGTGGGGGTGGGGCTCAACTTCCTGGTTTATGCTCTATGCTTGTGTGGCCTGAGTTTAATCAGATGGCCCACCCCCAACCTTCATATTAGTAATGGGTAACCAATTGCAACCCACTGCAGTACTCTTGCCTAGCAGATCCCATGGACAGGGGAGCCTGGTGGGCTGCAGTCCACGGGGTCACTAGGAGTTAGACATGACTAAGCAACTTCCCTTTCACTTTTCACTTTCATGCATTGGAGAAGAAAATGGCAACCCACTCCAGTATTCTTGCCTGGAGGATCCCAGGGATAGGGGAACCTGCTGGGTTGCCGTCTATGGGGTCGCACAGAGTGGGACACAACTGTAGCAACTTAGCAGCAGCAGCAACCATTACTTAAATGTAAGAAAATATTCTGGACAAGAAGTTTTAATAGTTTGAGTAAACTTTTGTTACCAAATGCAAGTTGCCTGCCTGATTTACAGGGAGGCCTAACAGTATTGAAACATCAGAATTTTGAGAGCATCGAAAGGTTTATTGCAGGACTAGCAAGATGAGTGGCTCACACCTCTCAAAACCCTGAACTCCTCGAAGGGTTTCAACAAAACGTTTTTAAAGGCCAGATGAGGGAGGAGGGTGGTTGGCTGTTGCAGAGTTTTTGGTGTCAGACTACTTTGTTCTTGTAGCTGTCCACATAGGTCAGGTCATGATGTTCCTGTAAACCTCCAGCAAGACAAATGTTATTCTCATGCAATTTTTTTGTCTCTATATTAATGGAACAGTGTTATTCCCTTAAGTCTGAGCCTTGAGAATGAGCTATCCTGTGTATTTCAGATTATAAGCAACCTTCTTTACTGGAGGCAAAAGCAATAGAATACAAAAGTAAAAGAAATAGATCTAATATGGGGTCAAATTTGTTCTTTCCTGTGACACTTTTTTTAAACTTCATTTTTATATATTTATTATTTTAGAAAATTTTTATTGGGGCATAGTTGCTTTACAGTATTGTGTTCCCGCTGTACAACAAAATGAATCAGCTACGTGAATAGGTGTCCCCACTCTTTTCTTGGGTTTCCTTCCCATCTGGCTCACCACAAGCACTGAACAGAGTTCCCTGTGCTATAGAGTCTCTTCTCATCAGTTATCTGTTTTATACACAGAAGTGTGTATTTGTCAATCCCAGTCTCCCAGTTCATCCCACTGCCCCCAGCTTTCCTCTCTTGATGGCCATATTTTTTGGGTCTGTGTCTCTGTTTCAGCTTAGCAAATAAGTTCATTTGTACCATTTTTCTAGATTTCCACATATGTGTGTGAATACACAATATTTGCTTTTCTCTTTCTGACTTACTTCACTCTGTATGACAGCCTCTAGATCCATCTACGTCTCTGTAAAGGGCAAAATTCCACTGCTTTTTATGGCTGAGTAATATTCCATTGTATATCTGCATCACGTCTTCTTTATCCAGTCATCTGCCGATGGACATCTAGGTTGCTTCTACGTCTTGGCTATTGCAAATAGTGCCGCAGTGAATATTGGGGTGTGTGTGTCTTTTTGGAATTATGGCTTTCTCTGGGTCTGTGCCGAGGAGTGGGATTGCTAGGTCATATGGTAGTTCTGTTTTTAGTTTTTTTATTTGTGATACTGCTTACTTAGAAGAGAACAGCTGAGGAGTTCACGTCAAAGCAGCAAGAGGGGAAACAAGCTGATAATGAACATGCCAGGCAGCTGTGAGTGTGGAAACCTGGGTGCTCAGCCAGGAAGAGGCAGGTCTGTGTCTCTGAGCGGATGCTGGACCCTTGTCTGTGTAGGTTGTAACATGTGACCAGAGTGAAGATACGGTGATAAATGGGCCTGCGTGGACTGGTCAGTTTATGGCCTCATCTTTTCGTGCCCTGCCATATAAATGGCAGAGAAATGAAAGGGAATGCTTCTGGTTGGAGAAGAAACCTGGACAACACATAAAGAATGTTACTTATTTTTCTTTATAATGAGTGAAATAAAAAATATGAGTAAATTTCAAACAAGGTGGGAAAATTACTTGCTACAAATGGGATCAAGCTTTGTTTCTTATTATTTTAAAGAGCTTATCCTGGAAGCATTAAGAAGCAGAGCAATGTTTCCGGTGAGCCGGGACCCCCCCAGGCGTCCTGCAGGGGTCGTGTAGCCCATCTTATAGGTTCGCCACCTGACCCAGCAAGTCCGGACACTGGCCCTAAGCCCCAGCTGGGTGATGGGGTGAGGCTCCTTCGTGGAGGGCTGGACTGGGAAAGCCTACACTGCCCCAGCTGGCTTGCCAAAGGATAATCCAGAAGGAGAAAGACAAAGAGCTGATCCTCAGCTTCATTATTTAAGACCTTCTTGTGAAAACCACTGTCTGCCTCTGGGATTGGCAAGAAACAGTTGCAAAATTGCCCTTCCACTTGCCCGTACCTGGGAACTGGGAAGAGGGCCGGTCTCTGTTTCCAGTGGAGGTTAACCTGGAAACGAGAGCTTGACAGGGTATCCAGACTCAAAAACCGCATAACTTTTGACCTAACTCCTCCTCCTCTGAGGATTCTAAGAGAACGATCAGAAATGTGGGCAGGTTCTGTGCACAAAGGTGTTTGTTTGATTGTATTTATATTACCCGAAATCTGCAAATGACTGAAAGTGTTTCCAAGAGTAGTTTAGAATCTGGAAAAAATGATACTTAACCAATTTAAAAAAAAAAGAAGCTTTTGTGATGCAGATTGGGGAAAATTTACACTTTTTCAGAAAAGAAAATTGTTTACACCCTATGATATGCAGTGTGCAGCTGTGCGTGGTGAAGGTGCAAAGTGCAGAAGAATGCCACCTTACCCTGCTGTCATGGGTTGCTGTTCCTCAGGTACTCACGGGTGTCTGACTCTTTTCGACCCCAAGGATAGCAATATGCCAGGCTCCCCTGTCCTTCACTATCTCCTGGAGTTTGGTCATACTCATGTCCATAGAATTTAGGCTAATTTTTATTTCTACTTTGTATTTTCAAATGCTTACATGGGTAGTTTTAAAAATTGGGGAAAAAGGAAAACTATTTCTCTCAGATGGTAAAGGCTGATTGAATGGAGAACACTGGGCTGTGGAATTGTAGAAGTGGGTGGGCGACCCTTAGATGGGGAGACTGCTGAATCTGGGGGGTGGGCAGGGACCACTCGGTTCTCTAGCCTTGACAGTCTAGCTCTATCCTCAGCACCTCAGGGAGGGTCTTACCAGCATCCCTTTGGCTCCCAGACACCATGTCCTCCAAACCAGTTTCTCCCTTCTTTCCTCATCAACAACTTAAGTTTCTTAACAAATTGTACATTCGTCAGTAGGGAATTAATGAAAGAAATCGTGTTACATGGCTACTTAATATGGTATACTAGAATTTTGAAAGGGCTGTTGGGGAATGTTTGTTGCCATGGAAATTTTTGAAAAGATGCGTTAAAATACAGCAGTGGGTGTCAGGATGGTGATTCCATTCTTTATCAGGACCATTTGTAACCCCCATATGATTCAAATGTGACATAGATGCTGTCCCTAAATAATTCAAACATTGTATCCGCACATTCTCTGTGTGTGCATTTTTTTTCCTCTGAAAGAACAGACCAAAACACTGATTGGATAACATCCATGGGTGAAAGGAAGAGGTTCATTTTAATTTTTTTTAACTTAAATTTATTTATTTTAATTGGAGGCTAATTACTTTACAATATTGTATTGGTTCTGCCACACATCAACATGAATCCACCACAGGTATACACGTTCCCCATCCTGAACCCCCCTCCCACCTCCCTCCCTGTACCATCGCTCCGGGTCATCCCAATGCACAAGCCCCAAGCATCCTGAATCGAACCTGGACTGGCGATTCGTTTCTTATATGATATTTTCCATGCCATTNTATACACGTTCCCCATCCTGAACCCCCCTCCCACCTCCCTCCCTGTACCATCGCTCCGGGTCATCCCAATGCACAAGCCCCAAGCATCCTGTATCGAACCTGGACTGGCGATTCGTTTCTTATATGATATTTTCCATGCCATTCCCCCAAATCATCCCACCCTCTCCCTCTCCCACAGAGTCCAAAAGACTGTTCTATACATCTGTGTCNATTTTAATTAGGTCCCATTTATTTATCTTTGCTTTTACTTCCAGTATTCTGGGAGGTGGATCATAGAGGATCCTGCTGTGATGTATGTCGGAGAGTGTTTTGCCTATGTTCTCCTCTAAGAGTTTTATAGTTTCTGGTCTTATGTTTAGATCTTTAATCCATTTTGAGTTTATTTTTGTATGTGGTGTTAGAAATTGTTAATTTTTATCTTTATCCTTTTCTTTAGCATCTGTGTGTACTCAGTCACTCAGTCATGTCTGAATGTGACCCAGGGATGGTGGCCCCCTGGGCTCCTCTGTCTATGGGATTCTCCAGGCAAGAATACTGGAGTGGGCTGCCATTTCCTCCTCAAGGGGATCTTCCCAGCTCAGAGACTGAACCTGTGTCTTTTGCATCTCCTGCACTGCCAGGTGGACTCTTTACCGCTGGCACCACCTGGGAAGTCCCTTAGCATCTGGATTTTCCTAATAGGCAAGCATTACATCTGTGATTTTAAAAACCAAAAGAGAGCTAGCCATTCCTTTTGAAGGGAGAGAACAGAGAGAGAGAAGCAAGTGAAAGTCTCCTTTCTTCAGAGGTCTTTTTCTGGTCTTCCCAGATTTTCTGGAGGGAGGTGTGAAGGCCGCTGTGCCTTCCCAGGGAGCAAGCATCTCCCGTCCCTCCTGGACTCTCTGAGCAGTGCTCCCCATGGTGGCCCCCAGCAGAGTGTGGACAGAGAGTGGAGTCACCACCGTCCCCTCTCACTCAGGCAGACAAAGGCTCTGGGTGCAGAAGCCACTGACTGGGGCCGTCCAGGCCCTGAAGCATCTGTCAGAATGATGTGCTTTTTTGGAGTTTCTTGTGCAGCGTGGGAGGGAAGGCATGTGTGCTCTGAAGCCCGGCTGCCTGGGCTCCTGTCCCAGGGCTGCCTCTAGTCATGGGGTAGTGCTGGGTGGCTGTACCTTCTGTGGCCAGTGGGCAGAGGAAGCACCGCAGGATGCTGACGGGGGACCCCCACCGGCAGAGCTTTGCAGTACCAGGAAGGGTGAGGTTGCTGAAGGTACNGGTAGTGCTGGGTGGCTGTGCCTTCTGTGGCCAGTGGGCAGAGGAAGCACCGCAGGATGCTGACGGGGGACCCCCACCGGCAGAGCTTTGCAGTACCAGGAAGGGTGAGGTTGCTGAAGGTACCTACTTGTGTTCATGTTAATTTTTCGTAATAGATTTTTCCATGAAGATCTTATACTTTCTGACACAGTTCTAAAACTTAATTACAGAGATAAAACATGCATTATAATAATTCCCAAAGTTTCTTTAATCTGCTGGAGAAATTTGCTATCTCTTCACCCCAGGTTAATCACTGCTAATATTTTCCTCTTGGCATGTAAAGAGTTTACAGGCCCATTTTCCACATTTGTGTCTTTCATTGGATTGATTATAATCCCACGAAGAGGTTTTTCTGGAGTTGTGGGCTTGGTTTTAAATTGCTGTTTTAACTTTTACTGAAATTTTTTATCCTTACCTGAGTTCTAAAAAGGGCCACTGAATATTAGGTATAAAATAAACAACCAACCAGCACCTACTGTGTGGCTCAGAGAACGCTACTCAGTATTCTATAATAACCTATAAGGGAAAAGAATCTGAAAAAGAATGAAGATCTGTATAACTGCATCACTTTGCTGTGGACTCAAAATAACATAGCACTGTAAATCAACTAGACTCTGATAAAAATTAAAAAAAAAGGAAAAATACTGAATACAAACCAAAGACAGTAAAGAGGATCAAAACTGCTAGAAAGTTATCCTCTGAAAATATCAATAAAATGTTTATCTCACTAATCAGTGAAATGAATCAAGAAAAATCCCACCAACAACCAATAACAGCAAAATTAATCAGAGGATGTTATGACAGTAAATTTGAAATTTTAGATGAAAATAGGCAAACTCCTATAAAAATATAACTTATTAAAGCTGGTGTAAGAAAAAGTTTTAGTCTGAATATATCTATAATATTAGAAAGAAAAGTTTTTTAATGCCTCTGAGCTGCTGATGCTTTGTGGAGGGTCTGATTATGAAATGGTCGCTGGGTGTTTGCATTCCAGGTGACAGACCGCTCAGGGCGTGATCACAGGTAATTGTTACAGAAAATCCTGTGCTCCACGGAATGGTAATTAATTCTCTGTATTCATGGCAATTCTTTTTGAATTTCTATTCAGGGAAAGCAATTTAAGCCAGAAAACAAGAGTAACTTTTCTTCCAACTCCCTTGCCAAGCAGGCTGTCCGTTTTTTGTGGTTAATTTTCCTTTTACAGTGTTTTAAACAGCTGTCATTTAAAGTGAAAAAAAGTAAAAATTGGAAGGAAGGAAGAACTGGGGGAAGAAAAGCAGTACTGGGGGTGGTGAGTGTGACAAGTGTGAAGCGAGGGTGGTGGGTGTGGCAGGTGCAAAGTGCTGCTTCTGACCAGAGTCTTTCCATGCCCATCTCTGCAGGATAAGGTGGAGCAGACACCTCCTCAGCGTCCTGGGGAGCTGGCAGGACCCGGCTTCCCAGCGCAGCCCGACCGGCTGGCAGGCCACCAAGGTAAGGATGGAGCCGCGCGCTCCCCTGACTCAGGCTGTGATTCCCGTTATATTGTGCGGCAGTGCTCGGCATCTCAATCTTAAGAATCCATTCCTGGCACTGATGTAAGAAGATGCTGGCCTCAACTCCACTTTGCCCCTTTAAGGAAAACACATTCTGTAAAAGAGAGGTACTTGGTTATATCTTCATAGTTTTCTTTCAATGAGCCGACTCCAGTGATTGAAACTTCAAAATCTATTTCATGTGAGTTTTCCCAGGATTCAACTTAAGCATAACCTTAAAGACATATTCAGGGCTCCTCCATGGGGAGATCTTCTTAGTTTGAGGCATTTTTATTGGCAGTGAAACTATTGCGATGGCCAAAAAGTTCATTCAGTTATTGAATTCCTTGTTCACTCTGGTTCTCAGTGAAAATGAAAAATGTGTCCTTTAGTTAAGACCGAATGAATTTTTTTTTCCTGACTGAATTTTTTGGCCACTCTGATTGTCTTGCTTGTATGTACTTGGCGGCTGTTTCCCTAGCCAGGTAGAGATGCCTTCTCTTCCTTCTGGTGAATTTCTGATGGACTCACCGTGGGGGAGGAGGGAATGTCTTAAAGAGATACAAGGACTTAGTAAATTAGGTCTCATAAGCCCAAGCTTTGATGTAGTCTGGGGTTTAGGAAGAGAATTGGTCTGGTCGTGAGATGGGACAGGGAAAGCACACGGGGCGCTTTAGACGATTCGAGCGCTTTGTTTTGTGGCTGCGCTGGATCTGCTTTGCTGCGGGCCCTTTCTCTGGTTGTGGTGAGCGGGGACTCCTCTCTAGTCCCAGTGTGGGGGCTTCTTGTCGGGGTGGCTGCTCTTATTGCAGCCCACGGGCTCTCGGTGTGCAGGCGTCCGTAGTTGTGGCTCACAGGCCCTGGCCCATGGGATCCAGTAGCTGAGGCGCACAAGCTCAGTTGCCCCACGGCAGGTGGTCTCTGCCAGGACCAGGAATTCAACCTGATGCAGTGTGTCCCCTGCATTGCCAGGGAGATCCTTAACCACTGGACCACCAAGGAAGTCCCTGTTGGAGAGTTTAAGTACCAGATATTGTAGAGTTTAGAGCTGGTAGAGGTTAGAATACTTAGGTTTTCTTAATTACCTAAGAAGAAAGAGAATGAAATTCCTGAATAGTGAAGTCTGGGAGGTGACCAGGAACTCAAAAGGGTGTTTTCTCAAGTATTAGAAGATTTGTAAAAGCAGTCAGGATTCCTGTGTCAAGCATAATTGTAGAGTCCCCTTTCGGAAGGCCTTTGCACTACGTGATGCAAGGATAGGAGTACCAATCTGATCATGTTGGCTTTAAAACTTAAGGAAGATTCCATTTCACTGCTAACAGTGAATGAGTGAGTGAGCTGGGATCTGCCCTGACTTGGTAACTGCAGCCAGGCATGGGGAAGCGAGCAGACGTGACTCCGTGGTGAACTCAGCTTCCCAGAGAGGTCAGGCCCATCGTGACATGGACCACCTTCCCCTCCCATCCTCAGTCCATCTGCAGATACTACCCACAAAACAGGAAAGCCAAAGGGACTCCACCTGGCTCACACGAGAGGGAGCTGTCTGCAGAGCAGTGAGTGATGCTGATGCCATGCCCAGCAGGCTGCAGCTCCAAAGGCACCTCTGATGGCGGGCAGTTCAGGCCCCAGGGAGTGGTAGGGACCAAACTCATACAGCTCGCTGGGAGCTAGGGCAGGGTGCCCCCCAACCTGCTCCTGAAAGACCCTGGAAAAGGGTTCCTGGGCAGAGACCCACAGCACCCCAGACTCCCCTAAGGAGCACCCCTGAGCACCCCAAGCCCTAAGCACATGGGAGGATGGGCAGGGAACACATCAGCCCAGGCAGCCTAGATGCCCCTGCAAACCAGCATTCCCAGCATGGGCAGCTGTCTGCTAGTAGGCACTGAAGCTCCTGGGATGGTGAGACTGCCACTTTACTCACACAAATAAGTGTGTCTGTAATGCCCTGGAGTTGAATGCAAGAATAACATCCACCAAGGAGGGCAAGAAACTATGAGATACGATGGGAAGAAGTGAAGCAAGAAGATAGGGGTGTGAGAGGGAGCCCTGAGAAGTTTGAGATATGAGGTGAATAGCCATTGCCATTTCCCAAAAGCTGGGTTTGGGGTCTAAAGAGAATGGGTGAACTGGAGTCACCCCACTCCAGCACTGGACACAGTCACTGAAACCCATGGGGATGAGAGAGTGGAAGGAGTGGGGGTGAGATTTGAAGAGATGCTGGTGGAGAATGGGCCAGAACTGAGAAGACAGAATCCCAGCTGCACTCAGAAGGCTAAGAGGAAGAATGGAGATTCAGCCATATCCAAGAGCATTTTGCATTATTCCAAAAAATGGAAGACAAAGAGAAATTCTGAAGGGAAATAACAGATTTCCCAGCCCAGGAATGGCCAATGGGCGGATGGGTGACACAGGCCCTGTAGGAGCCAAAGAAAAATACTGGAGTTTGTCAAGCTGTTGAAGGAAAAAGATCTGTTCATCTAAAATTTCATACCACCATCTCGTGAAAGCAAAACAAAGCTTTCAGATGAAGACTGAGGCAGTTTGCTACTGGTAATCTTCACTAAAAGAGTGAATAAAAGCTGTACTTCGAGGAGAAGAAATATGTGGGGAGGAAGGCCTGAAGCATGGGAACAATAACAAACTGAGACAGGGGTTCTGTGTCTTGAGTTGGATTCCATGTGGATTGCTCAAGTAAGGCAAAACTAAAGCTTTGGGTATTTAGCCAGTGGAATTGTATGTTAAAATGTGTGGTCAAATCATAAGAAGACTTTAGTTGGAATAAGAGGAATATAAAGTAATCGAGACTACATGAGAAAAAAATGAGTTATGTGTTTCAAAATATTGTTGATGTTGTTCAGTCACTAAGTCTTTGTGACTCCATGGAGTGCAGCAGACCAGGCTCCTCTGTCCTTCACTATCTCCTCAAACTCACGTCCATCGAGTCGGTGATGCCATCCAGCCATCTCACCCTTCTCCTCCTGCCCCCAACCCCTCCCAGCATCAGAGTCTTTTCCAATGAGTCAACTCTTCGCATGAGGTGGCCAAAGTAATGGAGTTTCAGCTTCAGCATTGCTCCCTCCAATGAATGTTCAGGGTTGATTTCCTTTAGGATTGACTGACTTGACCTCCTTGCTGTCCAAGGGACTCTCATGAGTCTTCTCTAGCACCACAAGTTGAAAGCATCAATTCTTCAGCACTCAGCCTTCTTTATGGTCCAACTCAAACGTCTGTACACGACTACTGAAAAACCAGAGCTCTAACTGTACGGACCTTTGTTGACAAAGTGATGTCTCTGCTTTTTAATACGTTCTCTAGGTTTCTCAGTATTAGATGCAACTAAAGTATTGACTATAATTAGGAATATGTGTAAGCTTCCCTGGTGGCTCAGAGGATAAAGCATCTGCCTGCAATGCAGGAGACCTGGGTTTGATCCCTGGGTTGGGAAGATCCCTTGGAGAAGGGATCCAGTATTCTTGCCTGGAGACACAGTCCACAGGGTCACAAAGAGTCAGACACAACTGAGTGACTTCACACACACACAAGAATATGTGTAAAATCTAGTTTCTGACCTAGCAGGAAAAAAACATAAGGGAATCTATATTTTATTTAAAAAACAAGCAACATCAAGGAAAAAAGGAACAAAAACAAGATATGAACTAAAAAGGATGTCAAACAAGGTATGAAATATGAGGTGTAATTCCAAGAATACTTCTAACAGTATTGACAGGTTCGAGTTAGCAGAAATACGCAGAACCCTGCACCAAAGAGACAGACTGATTCTTCTCTAAAATCTGTATAACTGTGAAAAGTTGACCATATATGGGAAGTTGAACTAAATTTTAAGCAGTCCATTTCATGCATGCCATGGTGTTTGACCCAGCATGATTAAATCTGAAGTCAAGAGAAAAACTTCAAAACAAAATGTGTAAGCATATTTGTGTACACATAACTTTACAACATGTGGATAAAGAGCAAATCACTGAAAATACCAGTTGCTTACAACTGAATGAAAAGGACATCTATTATAGATTGAAAAGTTATATAGTGCTGCCAAAATGGTATTTAAAAATAAATTTCTGATCTTTGTAAGGAGGACAACTTGACATTAGAAGAATGAAAGGTGAATAAGGAATGTAGAAGGAAGTCACTACAAAAATTAAGATCAGAAATTACTGNCCCTTCTCCTCCTGCCCCCAACCCCTCCCAGCATCAGAGTCTTTTCCAATGAGTCAACTCTTCGCATGAGGTGGCCAAAGTAATGGAGTTTCAGCTTCAGCATTGGTCCCTCCAATGAATGTTCAGGGTTGATTTCCTTTAGGATTGACTGACTTGACCTCCTTGCTGTCCAAGGGACTCTCATGAGTCTTCTCTAGCACCACAAGTTGAAAGCATCAATTCTTCAGCACTCAGCCTTCTTTATGGTCCAACTCGAACGTCTGTACACGACTACTGAAAAACCAGAGCTCTAACTGTACGGACCTTTGTTGACAAAGTGATGTCTCTGCTTTTTAATACGTTCTCTAGGTTTCTCAGTATTAGATGCAACTAAAGTATTGACTATAATTAGGAATATGTGTAAGCTTCCCTGGTGGCTCAGAGGATAAAGCATCTGCCTGCAATGCAGGAGACCTGGGTTTGATCCCTGGGTTGGGAAGATCCCTTGGAGAAGGGATCCAGTATTCTTGCCTGGAGACACAGTCCACAGGGTTACAAAGAGTCAGACACAACTGAGTGACTTCACACACACACAAGAATATGTGTAAAATCTAGTTTCTGACCTAGCAGGAAAAAAACATAAGGGAATCTATATTTTATTTAAAAAACAAGCAACATCAAGGAAAAAAGGAACAAAAACAAGATATGAACTAAAAAGGATGTCAAACAAGGTATGAAATATGAGGTGTAATTCCAAGAATACTTCTAACAGTATTGACAGGTTCGAGTTAGCAGAAATACGCAGAACCCTGCACCAAAGAGACAGACTGATTCTTCTCTAAAATCTGTATAACTGTGAAAAGTTGACCATATATGGGAAGTTGAACTAAATTTTAAGCAGTCCATTTCATGCATGCCATGGTGTTTGACCCAGCATGATTAAATCTGAAGTCAAGAGAAAAACTTCAAAACAAAATGTGTAAGCATATTTGTGTACACATAACTTTACAACATGTGGATAAAGAGCAAATCACTGAAAATACCAGTTGCTTACAACTGAATGAAAAGGACATCTATTATAGATTGAAAAGTTATATAGTGCTGCCAAAATGGTATTTAAAAATAAATTTCTGATCTTTGTAAGGAGGACAACTTGACATTAGAAGAATGAAAGGTGAATAAGGAATGTAGAAGGAAGTCACTACAAAAATTAAGATCAGAAATTACTGAAATGATGAAGAAAATAGCAATAGACAGGAACAGAACCAAAGCCAGTGTTTCCTAAAATCTAACAATATCACAAATGCTCAGGGGGAAGAAGGACATACAGGAGAATCATATGAAGAGCAGGTCAGAGATTTAAAAAGTAAAATAAGAGAACCATGAATGACTTTATGCCAGTAAATGTGAAATTATGCAGGAAATGGTTAATAAATATATTGCAAAGATATACAAAGAAAATTGCAACACCAAATGCTGGAGAGAATATAAAGTAACAGGAACTCTTATCTTTGCTGGTAGGGATGCAGAATGGTACGGCCACTTTGGAGGATGGTTTGAAAGTTATATGAGACAGCCAGTCATGTTCCCTGGTATTTGCTCAAAGGAGTTGAAAATTTTTATCCATGTGAAAATTTGCACACAGATATTTATAGCAGCTTTATTCATAATTGCCAGAACTTGGAAGCAACCAAGATGCCCTTGGGTGAATGGAAAAATAAAACATGGGACACCCAGACAATGCAATATTATTCAGGGCTGAAGATAAATGAGCTACAAAGCCAGGAAAAGACGCATAAAATCTTAACTGCATATTACTAAGTAAGAGAACCAGTCTGAAGAAGGCTACATGCAGTGCAAATCCAACTATATGATACTCTGGAAAAGGTAAAACTATGGAGATGGTTTAAAAGAAAAGAAAAAAAAAATCAGTGATAGCCAAAGGCAGCTGTGGGGAAAGATGAATAGGTAGAACAGAGAGGATTTTTAGGGCAGTGAAAATAGTCTTTTTGATACAATGCTGAACATCATCACTTCCCTGGTAGCTCAGCTGATAAAGAATCTGTATGCAGTGCAAGAGACCCTGGTTCAATTCCTGGGGCAGGAAGATCCCTGGAGAAGAGATAGGCTACTCAGCCCAGTATTCTTGGGCTTCCCTGGGGCTCAGACAGTAAAGAATCTTGCCTGCCATGCGGGAGACCTGGGTTTGATCACTGTCTTGGGAAGATCCCCTCAAGGAGGCCATGGCAACCCATTCCGGTGTTCTTGCCTGGAGAAGTCCATGGACAGAGGAACCTGGTGGGCTGCAGTCCATGGAGTTGCAAAGACTCAGTCAGACACGCCTGAGTGACTAAGTAGATAGCACATCACAATTGACACATTTATACAAAACCATAGAGTGCACCAAAATTCACCAAGAGTGATCCCTAAGGTCTGCACTAGACTTTGCGAGATTATGATGTATCAGTGTTGGTTTATCCTTGGTAAAGAAGGTACCATTCTGGTGAGAGATGGGGATCATGGAAGGCTGGCTATGCATGTGTGGGGGTCAGAGATAAATGGGAAATCCCTGTATCTCCCTCTCAATTTTGTTGTAAACCTGAAACTGCCCTAGAGAAAAGTCTAAAGACAACAAAACTGATTGCATATGAAAGAAGAAATAGCTTAGAAATTACCTTTGAAAACCAAGCATTTTCTTTTGTGCCGTGTGAATTAAACATTGTTGACCTGATGGAAAATACAGCTCTGTGAGTAGATAGCACTCAAACATTTTAGGTGGAGAATCCTGAGGAAATAGTGAAGAGAGCTGAAAAAGAAGCATAGTTGACTCTTGGAGAAATACAACATTTTATTAAAGAAAGAACCCTAGCAGAGGGAGTCTGTTGGAACTGCCACCTCCTCAGAAATGCACAGGGAGTTCTGGCGATGAGTGTCACGAAGCCTTCAAAGAAAATATCCTGTCTGTCTTTATGCCAGTGGCTGAAGAGAGAGGGCACGTGCTTTTCTGCCCATTTTATAATGTTCTATAATTTTGCAAGAGACAGTCCAAGAAATTCAAGTACAGACCTATTTTGCATATTAACGAACAACCAGAAAGTCTGCATACCATTGATGAACTGAGTTTAGCAGTTTATCTTAAAACAGAAACAAATGTTATGACCAGGTGGAGTTTTTATCATAATAATGTAAGGATGCTTTCCATTATTAGACTGAACATATTTAACATTCAAAGAGATTAAAGGAAAAGAAAATGATCATCTTACTGGAAACAAAAAGATTAACAAAGTTCACCACTCAAGATACCAAGAAACAGACAATAACAACCACGGACTTACTATTGTTGTATATAAACCAGGACAGATCTTCCTCAACTTACATATCCCTGTAAACTGATTGCAAGTTGACAACATCATTGTCACAAATGCCTTTAATATACCTAACTCGCCAGAGCTTAGCCTCATCCACCTTAAAGGTTTTCAGAAGAGTTACATTACAGTTGGACAAAGTGTAACACAAACCAATTTCATAGTGAAGTATTAACTATCTCACCTAATTTATTGAATGCTTGGAAGTGAGTGGCAGAACAGTTGTCTCAGTCTGGGCGGTTGTAAGTGCATTGATGGTTTCCCCTTGTAACTGTAGGGGCTGCCTGGGTGCTGAGGCTCACTGCTCTGCATCACAAGTGAGGGCTGGAACAGCGGGTCACTAGCCTGGGAAAGGGCAAAGCTCAGAACTCGCAGTGCAGGTTCCACTGAACGCCCATCACTTCCTCACCACGGTGAAGTCGAAAACCACTAAGTGGAAGTACATTAAGTCAGGGGCTGTCTGTACTGAAAGAAACCTCTGTGACCTGTTTCTTTAAAAATATCTATTTATTTATTTGACCTGGGAAAAATTTATTTATTTGGCCTGGGAAACCAGTCAATCCTAAAGAAAATCAGTCCTGACTATCACTGGCAGGACTGATGCTGAAGCTGAAACTCCAGTACTTTGGCCACCTCATGCGAAGAGTTGACTCACTGGAAAAGACCCTGATGCTGGGAAAGATTGAAGGCAGGAGGAGAAGGGGACGACAGAGGGTGAGATGGTTGGATGGCATCTCTGACTCGATGGACATGAGTTTGAGCAAGGTCCAAGAGTTGGTGATGGACAGGGAAGCCTGGTGTGTTGCAGTCTGTGGGATCACAAAGAGTCGGGCGTGACTGAGCAACTGAACTGGACTGATTTATTTGGCTTTCCTGGGTCTTAGTTGAGGCATGTGGGATCTTTCAGTTGTAGCATGTAGAATTTACTTCCCTGACCAGGGATCTGCACTGGAAGAGCAGAGTCTTAACTAGTGGACCACTCAGGAAATTCAGAAACCTCCGCAAGCTGTTTAAAGTCTGCTGAAGATGTATAGAAGCAGCATCCATGATAGAGAAATATTAGAGTATGTCCCGAAAATCAGGAATGATAGGAAGGACTGCTGTCAGAAGAGGTCTTTGCCAGTGTCATAAACAAACGCAAAACAAGAAATACAAACACCGAGAGGAAGAAAGGAAATCAGCGCCTTTCTGCAGATGACACCATTATCCATGTAGAACACCCATTTAAACCAAAAGAGCTCTTCAAGCTGGTAGATAAGTGAGATAAACAGATAAAATGTAATAATACCTTTTGCAGCAGCTTTCCTGGTGGCTCAGTTGGAGACTCGGATTTGATCCCTGGGTGGGGAAGATCGCCTGGAGAAGGAAATGGCAACCCACTCCAATATTCTCGCCTGGTAAAATCGCATGGAGAGAGGAGCCTTGTGGGCTATGGTCCCTGAGGTCACAAGAGTCAGACACGACTGAATGACTGAACCAACAACAATGCAAATAGAAATCCCACTTTACATAATTATGAAATTTTAAGGTATCTAGAAATAAATTCAACTAGATTACTTGACATTGTTAAAGGACATAAAAAAAGACCTGTATAATACGTGAACCTTGAACTTCCTGATGTTCAAGCTGGTTTTAGAAAAGGCAGAGGAACCAGAGATCAAATTGCCAACATCCTCTGGATCATTGAAAAAGCAAGAGAGTTCCAGAAAAACATCTATTTCTGCTTTATTGACTATGTAAAGCCTTTGACTGTGTAGATCACAGTACACTGCGGAAAATTCTGAAAGAGATGGGAATACCAGACCACCTAACCTGCCTCTTGAGAAATCTGTATGCAGGTCAGGAAGCAACGGTTAGAACTGGACATGGAACAACAGATTGGTTCCAAATAGGAAAAGTAGTACGTCAAGGCTGTATATTGTCACCCTGCTTATTTAACTTCTATGCAGAGTACATCATGAGAAACGCTGGGCTGGAAGAAACGCAAGATGGAATGAAGATTGCCGGGAGAAATATCAATAACCTCAGATATGCAGATGACACCACCCTTATGGCAGAAAGTGAAGAGGAACTAAAAAGCCTCCTCATGAAAGTGAAAGAGGAGAGTGAAAAAGTTGGCTTAATGTTCAACATTCAGAAAATGACGATCATGGCATCCGGTCCCATCCCTCCATGGGAAATAGATGGGGAAACAGTGGAAACAGTGTCAGACTTTATTTGGGGGGGCTCCAAAATTACTGCAGATGGTGACTGCAGCCGTGAAATTAAAAGACGCTTGCTCCTTGGAAGAAAAGTCATGACCAACCTAGATAGCATATTCAAAAGCCAGAGACATTACTTTGTTGACTGAGGTCCATCTAGTCAAGGCTATGGGTTTTCCACTGGTCATGTATGGATGTGAGAGTTGGACTGTGAAGAAGGCTGAGCGCCGAAGAATTGGTGTTTTTGAACTGTGGTGTTGGAAAAGACTCTTGAGAGACCCTTGGACTGCAAGGAGATCCAACCAGTCCATTCTGAAGGAGATCAGCCCTGGGATTTCTTTGGAAAGAATGAGGCTAAAGCTGAAACTCCAGTACTTTGGCCATCTCATGCGAAGAGTTGACTCATTGGAAAAGGCTTCGATGCTGGGAGGGATTGGGGGCAGGAGGAGAAGGGGACGACGGAGGATGAGATGGCTGGATGACATCACTGACTTGATAGACCTGAGTCTGGGTGAACTCCAGGAGTTGGTGATGGACAGGGAGGCCTAGCGTGCTGCGATTCATGGGGTTGCAGAGAGTTGGACACGCCTGAGCGACTGAACTGAACTGAATCATATATTCACAAATCATAAGACAAATCATGAGAGTGTTACATCTTCCCAAGTTTAAATTTAGTGCAGTTGAAACCAAGTTTCGAATCGTTTTGGTGTTAGTTGACAGATGGTTCTTTCCTCTAATATGGACGAGTGAAAGCCAGTAACAGCAGAGACAAATTAGAAGTTGAGCGAAGCACATGGAGCCAGCAGAGGGTGATTCGCACCATCAGGTAGCAAGGCTGCTTGTGAGGCGTTGCCGTTAGCAAAGCCTGTTATCGTGTCCAGAGTGAACAGGCAGACATCCCCTGAAGAGATCCACACAGTTACAGAAGCAACACCCCACTGAGGAATTGTGGCCGATCCTGAGGATAGGGGGCCTGAGATTCCTCCAGAGTTGAGCGAGGACAGGAGTTGGGGGACCGCCTGGGTCCCTTCCATCCATGATCCACAATCATCAGTTGCAGGTCAGTGACCCTTTAAAAGTCAAAACAATACTTGTACATCTTTTCTAATAGGAAGAACTAATGAGAAGTGAGCATCTTTATACCTTCAGGCTGAGAAGGAAGTTTCTAAATAAGACTGTTGTTGAGTCGCTAAGTTGTGTTCAGCTCTTTGTGACCTTGTGTACTGCAGCATGCCAGGCTTCCCTGTCCTGCACTGTCTCCTGGGGTTTGCTCAAACTCATGTGCACTGAGCCGGTGATGCCATCTAGCCATCTCATCCTCTGCTGCCCTCTTCTCCTCCTGCTCTCAATCTTTCCCCAAATCAAGGTCTTTTCCAATGAATAGACTCTTTGCATCAGGTGGCCAAAGTATTAGAACTTCAGCATCAGTCCTTCCAGTGAATATTCAGGGTTGATTTCCTTTAGGATTGACTGATTTGATCTCCTTGCTGTCCAAGGGACTCTTTTAAGAGTCTTTTCCAGGACCACAATTTGAAAGCATCAAGTCTTGGTGTTTAGTCTTCTTTATGGTCCAACCCTCACTTCTGTACACGACTACTGGAAAAGCCATGGGTTTGAGTATACAGACCTTTGTCGGCAAAGTAATGTCTCTGCTTGTTAATATGCTGTCTAGATTCTTCATAGCTTTCTATCAAACAGCAAGCATCTTTTAATTTCATGGCTGCAGTTACCATCCACAGTGATTTTGGAGCCCAAGAAGATAAAATCTGTTACTGCTTCCACTTTTTCCCCTTCTGTTTGCCAGGGAAGGATGGGACCAAGAGGCCACGATCTTAGTTTTTTTAATGTTTAGTTTCAAGCCAGCTTTTTCACTTTCCTCTTTTACCCTCATCAAGAGGCTCTTTAATCCCTCTTCGCTTTCTGCCATTAAGTGGTATCATCTTCATATCTGAGGTTGTTAATATTTCTCCTGGAAAACTTGATTCCAGCCTGTGATTCATCCAGCCCTGCGTAGTGTGTGATGTATGCTGCATAAAACTTAAATAAGCAGGGTGACAATATATAGACTTGTCTTACTCATTTCCCAGTGCTGAACCAGTTAATTGTTCCATGTCTGGTTCTGTGTTGCTTCTTGACCTGCATACAGGCTTCTCAGGAGGCAGGTAAAGCACTCTGGTATTCCCATCTTTTTAAGAATTCCCATCTCTTTCAGAATTTTCCACAGTCAATGGAGAAGAAGTAGATGTTTTCCTGGAACTCTCTTGCTTTCTCCATGATCCAATGATTGTTGGCAGTTTGATCTCTGGTTTCTCTGCCTTTTCTAAATCCAGCTTGTACATCTGGAAGTTCTCAGTTCACTTACTATTGAAGACTAGTTTGAAGGATTTTGAGCATAACCTTGCTTGGATATGAAATGAGTACAATTGTACATTAGTTGAAACATTCTCTAGCATTGCTCTTCTTTGGGATTTGAATGAAAACTGACCTTTTTCAGTCCTGTGGCCACTGCTGAGTTTTCTAAATTTGCTGGCATATTGAGTGCAGCTCTTTAACAGCATCATCTTTTAAGATTTGAAATAGCTCAGCTGGAATTCCATCACTTCCACTAGCTTCATCACAATAATGCTTCTTAAGGCCCACTTCATACTCCAGGATGTCTGGCTCTAGGTAAGTGCTTGCACTGTCTTGGTTGTCTGAGTTATTAATACTTTGTACAGTTCTGTATATTCTGTCNATCTCATGCGAAGAGTTGACTCATTGGAAAAGGCTTCGATGCTGGGAGGGATTGGGGGCAGGAGGAGAAGGGGACGACGGAGGATGAGATGGCTGGATGACATCACTGACTTGATAGACCTGAGTCTGGGTGAACTCCAGGAGTTGGTGATGGACAGGGAGGCCTAGCGTGCTGCGATTCATGGGGTTGCAGAGAGTTGGACACGCCTGAGCGACTGAACTGAACTGAATCATATATTCACAAATCATAAGACAAATCATGAGAGTGTTACATCTTCCCAAGTTTAAATTTAGTGCAGTTGAAACCAAGTTTCGAATCGTTTTGGTGTTAGTTGACAGATGGTTCTTTCCTCTAATATGGACGAGTGAAAGCCAGTAACAGCAGAGACAAATTAGAAGTTGAGCGAAGCACATGGAGCCAGCAGAGGGTGATTCGCACCATCAGGTAGCAAGGCTGCTTGTGAGGCGTTGCCGTTAGCAAAGCCTGTTATCGTGTCCAGAGTGAACAGGCAGACATCCCCTGAAGAGATCCACACAGTTACAGAAGCAACACCCCACTGAGGAATTGTGGCCGATCCTGAGGATAGGGGGCCTGAGATTCCTCCAGAGTTGAGCGAGGACAGGAGTTGGGGGACCGCCTGGGTCCCTTCCATCCATGATCCACAATCATCAGTTGCAGGTCAGTGACCCTTTAAAAGTCAAAACAATACTTGTACATCTTTTCTAATAGGAAGAACTAATGAGAAGTGAGCATCTTTATACCTTCAGGCTGAGAAGGAAGTTTCTAAATAAGACTGTTGTTGAGTCGCTAAGTTGTGTTCAGCTCTTTGTGACCTTGTGTACTGCAGCATGCCAGGCTTCCCTGTCCTGCACTGTCTCCTGGGGTTTGCTCAAACTCATGTGCACTGAGCCGGTGATGCCATCTAGCCATCTCATCCTCTGCTGCCCTCTTCTCCTCCTGCTCTCAATCTTTCCCAAAATCAAGGTCTTTTCCAATGAATAGACTCTTTGCATCAGGTGGCCAAAGTATTAGAACTTCAGCATCAGTCCTTCCAGTGAATATTCAGGGTTGATTTCCTTTAGGATTGACTGATTTGATCTCCTTGCTGTCCAAGGGACTCTTTTAAGAGTCTTTTCCAGGACCACAATTTGAAAGCATCAAGTCTTGGTGTTTAGTCTTCTTTATGGTCCAACCCTCACTTCTGTACACGACTACTGGAAAAGCCATGGGTTTGAGTATACAGACCTTTGTCGGCAAAGTAATGTCTCTGCTTGTTAATATGCTGTCTAGATTCTTCATAGCTTTCTATCAAACAGCAAGCATCTTTTAATTTCATGGCTGCAGTTACCATCCACAGTGATTTTGGAGCCCAAGAAGATAAAATCTGTTACTGCTTCCACTTTTTCCCCTTCTGTTTGCCAGGGAAGGATGGGACCAAGAGGCCACGATCTTAGTTTTTTTAATGTTTAGTTTCAAGCCAGCTTTTTCACTTTCCTCTTTTACCCTCATCAAGAGGCTCTTTAATCCCTCTTCGCTTTCTGCCATTAAGTGGTATCATCTTCATATCTGAGGTTGTTAATATTTCTCCTGGAAAACTTGATTCCAGCCTGTGATTCATCCAGCCCTGCGTAGTGTGTGATGTATGCTGCATAAAACTTAAATAAGCAGGGTGACAATATATAGACTTGTCTTACTCATTTCCCAGTGCTGAACCAGTTAATTGTTCCATGTCTGGTTCTGTGTTGCTTCTTGACCTGCATACAGGCTTCTCAGGAGGCAGGTAAAGCACTCTGGTATTCCCATCTTTTTAAGAATTCCCATCTCTTTCAGAATTTTCCACAGTCAATGGAGAAGAAGTAGATGTTTTCCTGGAACTCTCTTGCTTTCTCCATGATCCAATGATTGTTGGCAGTTTGATCTCTGGTTTCTCTGCCTTTTCTAAATCCAGCTTGTACATCTGGAAGTTCTCAGTTCACTTACTATTGAAGACTAGTTTGAAGGATTTTGAGCATAACCTTGCTTGGATATGAAATGAGTACAATTGTACATTAGTTGAAACATTCTCTAGCATTGCTCTTCTTTGGGATTTGAATGAAAACTGACCTTTTTCAGTCCTGTGGCCACTGCTGAGTTTTCTAAATTTGCTGGCATATTGAGTGCAGCTCTTTAACAGCATCATCTTTTAAGATTTGAAATAGCTCAGCTGGAATTCCATCACTTCCACTAGCTTCATCACAATAATGCTTCTTAAGGCCCACTTCATACTCCAGGATGTCTGGCTCTAGGTAAGTGCTTGCACTGTCTTGGTTGTCTGAGTTATTAATACTTTGTACAGTTCTGTATATTCTGTCCAGCTCTTCTTATCCTCTTCTGCTTCTGTTAGGTCCATACCATGTCTGTCCTTTACCATGCCCATCCTGGCATGAAATTTTCCCTTGATGTCTCCAATTTTCTTGAAGAGATTTCTAGTCTTTCCCACTGTAGTGTTTTCCTCTTATTTCTTTGCATTGTTCACTGAAGAAGGCTTTCTTATCTCTCCTTAATATTCTTTGGAACTCTGCATTCAGTTAGCTATGTTTTTCCATTTCTCCCTTGCCTTTTCTCTTCTTTTCTCAGCCATTTATAAAACCTTCTGAGACAACCACTTGCCTTCTTGAATTTCTTTTTCTTTGGAATGGTTCTAGTCACTGCCTTCTATACAGTGTTACAAACCTCTGTCCATAGTTCTTCAGGCACTCTGTCTACCAGATTTAATCCCTTAAATCTATTTGTCACTTCTACTGTATAATCATAAGGGATTTGATTTAAGTCATACCTGAATGGCCTAGTGATTTTCCCTACTTTTTTCAGTTTAAGCCTGAATTTTGTAATGAGGAGCTGATGATCTGAGTCACAGTCAGCTCTCGATCTTGTTTTTGCTGGCTATATAGAGCTTCTCCTCCTTTGGGTGCAAAGAATATAATCAATCTGATTTCAGGATTGACCATTTGGTGATGTTCACATGAAGAGTCTTCTCTTGTGTTGTCGGAAGAGGGTGTTTGCTATGACCAGTGTGTTCTCTTGGCAAAACTCTGTTAGCCTTTGCTCTGCTTCATTTTGTACTCCAAGGCCAAACTTGCCTGTTCTCTAGGTATCTTTTGACTTCCTACTTTTGTATTCCAGTTCCCTGTGATGAAGTTCAGTCAGTTCAGTCACTCAGTCGTGTCCGACTCTTTGCGACCCCATGGACTGCAGCGCGCCAGGCCTCCCTGTCCGTCACCAACTCCCGGAGTTCACCCAAACTCATGTCCATCGAGTCGCTGATGCCATCCAACCGTCTCATCCTTTGTTGTCCCTTTCTCCTCCTGCCCTCAATCTTTCCCAGCATCAGGGTCTTTTCAAATGAGTCGGTTCTTCACATCAGGTGGCCAAAGTATTGGATCTTTAGCTTCAACATTAGTCCTTCCAATGAACACCCAGGACTGATCTCCTTTAGGATGGACTGGTTGGATCTCCCTGAAGTCCAAGGGATGCTCAAGAGTCTTCTCCAACACCACAGTTCAAAAGCATCAATTCTTCAGTGCTCAGCTTTCTTTATACTCCAAATCTCATATCCATACATGACCACTAGAAAAACGATAGCCTGACTAGACGGACCTTTGTTGGCAAAGTAATGCTTCTGCTTTTTAATATGCTGTCTAGATTGGTCATAGCTTTCCTTCCAAGGAGTAAACATCTTTTAATTTCATGACTGCAGTCACCATCTGCAGAGATTTTGGAACCCCCAAAAATAAAATCAGCCACTGTTTATACTGTTTCCCCATCTATTTCCCATGAAGTGATGGGACTGGATGTCATGATCTTAGTTTTCTGAGAACTAAGATGTCCTGTAATGAAAAGGACATCTGATTTTGGTGTTAGCTCTAGAAGATCTTATAGGTCTTCATAGAATCATTCAACTTCAGCGTCTTTGTCATTGTGGTTGGGGCATAGACTTGAATTACTGTGATGTTGAATGGTTTGCTTTGGAAATGGAACTGAGCTCATTCTGTTGTTTTTGAGATTGCACCCAAGTATTGCATTTGGACTCTTTTGTCGACTATGAGGGATGCTCCATTTCTTCTAAGTGATTCTTGCCCACAGAAGTAGATATGATGGTCATCTGAATTAAATTTACCCATTCCCTTCCATTTAAAAAAAGTTCATGCCAGTGTTCACTCTTTGCCATCTCCTGCTTGACCATGTCCAGTTTACCTTGATTCATGGGCCTAACGTTCCAGGTTCCTATGCAATACTGTTCTTCATAGCATTGGACGACCAGGCACATCCACAACTGAGCCTTGTTTCTGCTTTGGCCCAGTTACTTCATTCTTTCTGGAGCTATTAGTAATCGCCCTCCATGCTTCCCTAGTAGCATAGTGGACCCCTTCCAACCTGGGGGGCTCAACTTTCAGTGTCTTACCTTTTTGCCTTTCATACTTTTCACAGAGTTCTCACAGCAAGAATACTGGAGTAGTTTGCCGTTTGCTTTTCAGTGGACCACATGGTTAATGTAAAAAAGAGAAAGAAAGAAAGAAAGAAAAGTCCTATGTGTGAGAGAAACAGTCAAATAGAAAAACTGGCAAAAAGCAAGAGCAGTTTGCAGAAAAGGCCGTCATGCTGTGTACCTGATACTGGATTCTCATTTCACATGGAAGCCTGGAGGCTGGCTTGGCAGGGCTGGAGGGAACCTGTTCTCCAGGTCTGTGATGTGGAGTAGAGCAGGGCTTCCCTGGTGGCTTCGAAGGTAAAGAATCTGCCTGCAGTGTAGGAGACCTGGGTTCAATCCCTGGGTTGGGAAGATCTCCCGGAGAAGTAAATGGCAACTCCCTCCATTGTTCTTGCCTGGAGAATCCCATGGACAGAGGAGCCTGGCAGACTACAGTCCATGGGGTCTCAAAGAGCAGCACATGACTTAGCAACCAACGCTTTCTTTCTTTCTCTCTGTCTCAAGGGCATCCAAATGCCACATGCTCAGCATTCGTCTAGCTCCCCAGCAGCCCTGTATGTCTGTGTCCATGTGCTGTGTCTGTGTGTATGGGGGGAGGGGGCAGGGCTTGGGTTTGCAGCCATCATGCAGTGCAGCACAGAAGTGGGGCCCCCCAGATGGGGTAGTTCTGCAGCCTGCCCTGTGGGGAACCCCCTCCTGCGTCCCTTAGCCTTCCCTCCTTCCCTTAGTGCCTCCGCTCTGGAAGTTCTTCCTAACAAGACGCCCCGGGTCAAAGGACAGCACTTGACAGAGATGGAGCGCTGTTCTCTGGCGCTTCTGTAATCCTCAAGCATCCAGATGCTCTGACTGTGGGCCTCAGGTGGCTGTGATGTGTCTGATCTGGTCCTTTGCAAGGGACTTGATGTTTAGAGTAAAAGATTTGCTGTGACTTTCCTTGACCTGTTCCTTCCCTCTGGTAAAGAGGATTTTCGCCCTGGTTTCTGTTAGCTCATTCCTAACATAAGCAGCTTATTTTTGTGTGAGGGTTGCTAAACATGCTTCGGATGTTTCCCAGCAGCAGGCTACAGAAGGGATGCAATAGCTGGAATTACTGTCTGGATAGTATTTTTAAAATATGTTTTTATTAGGGTGAACTATCCACAAGATAACGTTTACCGTCTTAACCCTTTCTAAGTGTGCGTTTTAATGGCTTTCATTACGTGCATAGTGTTGTGCAATTTTCACCACTGTCTATTTGAAAAATTCTGTATCATCCCGAATAGAAACTCTGTCCCCGTTAAGGGAGAATCCCCTCAGCTCCTGGAAACTTCTGTGTTACTCTCTGCTTGCCTTTTCTGGGTACTTCGTGTGAGTGGACTCACTTGTCCTTTTGTGTCTGGCTTGTTTTGCTTAGCATCTTGTTTTCAGGGTTCATCTTGGTTGTAGCATGTCTGAGAATTTCGTTCTCGCTGAGTCATATTTTGTTGTCTGTAGACTGTATGTGTTTACCATTTCCGCGGTCAGCCTACCCCTGGTGGACCTCCGCCTTTTGGCTGCTGTGAATGTGCTGTGAGGAACATGGGCATGCACATAGCTGTTTTAGTCTCTGCTCTCAGTTCCTCTGGGTACATACTTAGGAGTGGAATTTCTTAATACGATGGGAATTCTATGTTTAGCTTTTTCTTGACAATATTTTTGAAATGTGAGGTTTCAGAAAATTGTGCGTTTTGGAAGTTTGGCCTTTTCTCATTTTAAACAGTTGTGTCTGAGCAAGAATACTTGCTCAGCACTGAAGCTGAGTGGTCTAGCCATGTCTTGCTCCACTTGGAAGATGACAACTGAGCGGAAATGCCCTGAGGAGCAGAGAGGTTTGAAATCCATGTGCACACGCTCTGTGGCCGCGTTCTCTTTGGAGATGGGACCATGTGTGCACACTGCCAAGCCTCCCGAGATGTGATCGAAACATCACCCACAATCCCTGGAGTCCTGAACCTCAAAAACAGAGTCAGTTCCCCGACTCAGAAGGAGTCTCCAAAATCCAGCCTTCGTCTCCCTGAATCAAGGAATGTCTAATGGACTCTGGCTTCTGATGGTCCTGTCGCCCCTTCACAGCTCTTTTCTGCTTTGGTTACTTCTCTGGGTTTTCTTTAGACCAGAAGTCTTGTTACTAGGGTGCAGTTTTAGTGTGCACAATCGTATTTGGTGGGGTGCTTTTTTCTAGGGGCAGTGTAGAGGAAAGATGTAGAGTGGGGCCATTTCAGAAACCCCAGTGTTTCATGAAGTAGTCTGCTGAGTAGAAAAGACCAAAATTAAAAAAGACTGTCAGTTACTAGAGCTGGTAATGTAGGTCCATAAAGATCATCTTGTTTTGGATGCTCCCCTTCAGGAACCGTCCTGATGTCCCCAGACGCTGGGGATGGCCAGGCGTGAGGCGGTTGCTCTGCCTGTTAGTTCATCTTGCCCTGTGACAGTGGGCGAGTTAGTAAGCACCTTGCAGAATAGATTATTCATTTGCATGCACCCATCTTGCATAATTATTGTGAAAATTAATAACAGTGATGATGGCGATGACTTGGAGTCCTGTGCGTGGCCCATTTTGCCATCTAGTCTTCAAAGGCACCAAGGGGGAGACTGAGGTCAGCACGCGTCCAGAAATGACAGAGAAGTCACACGCCAGTGAAACTGGAGCCAGCGACAAGTCTCTCCCCCTTTACATTTTGAGATAATGGAGCGGAATGATAACACACACTGTACAGAAAAGCTACCTTCTAAGTGTTACTTCGTGTGTCATAGTTTTCCCCTTTCTCCTGAGATGATGCGTATCTTAAGGGCAGGAAGCATGTCTTACTGATTTCAAAGGTTCTGCTGAAGTGCCTTGTCCATAGTTGGACTTTGTAGATATTAGTGTAAAGGATTTCTGAAGGCACCTGTGGGTCCCAGAGAGATCCTGCATTCCCACGCGAATCTTCCACATGGGGAGTTCCGTTGATTCCAGGTGTGCAGCGACAAAGTCCAGTTAGCACAGCCTCTCCCTTCTCGTGCCGCTGATGAAGCGTCGGGAGCCTTTGTGTGAGAAGCCGTTTTCTGCGCATTTTCTCCCTGATCGTCCATCTGTCTCGGCTGTGTGGCTGCTGCGCTTCTCTCTGGCCCTTTCAGATCCCGGTGTGGCTACAGAGTGAATGGCCAGCTGCTGCTGCTGCTGCTGCAGTATTCAGGGACCCGCCTGGCGAGACCTCACTCTCCCTGCTGGCTTCTGCCCACACTGTCCCTGCACACATGTCCCCTGGGCGCCAGCTGCACAGACATGCCATTCTGGCCTCTCCCTTGATCTGTGCACCCTCACTCCACCCCACTGGTAACACTGGCGGTTCTTCTCCATGCTGACACACTACTGCTTCCTTCGGTCCTGACTCAGACGCCGTGACCACCTTCCAGGACACCTGCCTCTTAAATAAGCTGCTTCCTCTTGGGTTTTCTCCTATGGCTTTTTACTTTTCCAAACTTATCCCACTTTGTTTTATGGCATGCCAAATAGCTATGTGTCTTTCTTATTTATTTCTAGGTTCCTTGAGATCGGGGAACTTTTGTTTTTGCTTTTAATCTTTCGGGGAAAACTAAGAGATTGTTGGTTCTTTAGCCAAACTGAAGTAAAAATCAACACTTGGCTAATAGCTGTGTGAGGTTGTGTGTGTGTGTTAAGCTCTCTGGACCATGGCTGTCTAACCCTGTGATGTGGGTGATAGCTCGGGGCTGTAGTACGAGGGTGGCCTGAGATGCCACAGTATGTCTCCAGTAGGGCCTCCCCAGACTCTTTCTGAAAATCACTCTGCTGACCTCTGTGCAGCGTGTTGGTCATGGCACACAGAGAATTTGTTGTTCTTCAGTCACTCAGTTGTGTCCGACTCCCTGCAATGCCATGGACTGCAACACACCAGGCTACCCTGTCCTTTGCTATCTCCCAGAGTTTGCTCAAACTCATGTCCATTGAGTCAGTGATGTCATCCAATCATCTTATCTTCTTTCACCCCCTTCTCCTCCTGCCTTCAATCTTTCCTAGAATCAGGGTCTTTTCCAATGAGTCGGCTCTTCGCATCAGATGTCCAGAGTTATTGGAGCTTCAGATCAGTCCTTCCAAGGAATATTCTGAGTTGATTTCCTTTAGGTTGGACTGGTTTGATCTCCTTGCAGTCCAAGAGACTCTCAAGAGACCTCTCCAATACAATTCAAAAGTATCAGTTCTTTGGTGCTCAGCCTTCTTTATGGTCCAGCTCTCACTTCTGTACATGACTACTGGAAAAACCATAGCTTTGAGCTTCCCTGGTGGTTCAAACAGTAGAGATGGAGAAAGTGAAGTGAAAGTCGCTCAGTTGTGTCTGACTCTTCATGACCCCATGGACAATACATTCCATGAAATTCTCCAGGCTGGAATACTGGAGTGGGTAGCCTTTCTCTTCTCCAGGGGGTCTTCCCAACCCCAGGATCGAACCCAGGTCTCCTGCATTACAGGTGGGTTCTTTACCAGCTGAGCCACAAGAGAAGCCGAAGAATACTGGAGTGGGCAGCCTATCCTTTCTCCAGTGGATCTTCCCAACCCAGGAGTTGAACTGGGGTCTCTTACATCGCAGGCAGATTCTTTACCAACTGAACTATCAGGGAAGCGCAGAGACAGAGAATAGGTATTAAATAAAACACTGAATTTATTTTTGGGGGCTCCAAGATCACTGCAGATGGTGACTGCAGCCATGAAATTAAAAGACGCTTGCTCCTTGGAAGGAAAGCTATGACCAAACTAGACAGCATATTAAAAAGCAGAGACATTACTTTGCCAACAAAGGTCCGTCTAGTCAAGGCTATGGTTTTTCTAGTAGTCATGTATGGATGTAAGAGGTGGACCATGAAGAAAGCTGAGTGCTGAAGAATTGATGCTTTTGAACTGTGGTGCTGGAGAAGACTCTTGAGAGTCCCTTGGACTGCAAGGAGATCCAACCAGTCCATCCTAAAGGAGATCAGTCCTGAATGTTCATTGGAAAGACTGATGCTGAAGCTGAAATTTTAATACTTTGGCCACCTTATGTGAAGAACTGACTCATTTGAAAAGACCCTGATGCTGGGAAAGATGCTGGTTGCATGGCATCAACAACTCAATGGACATGAGTTTGAATAAACTCTAGGAGTTGGTGATGGACAGGGAGGCCTGGCGTGCTGCAGTCCACAGGGTCGCAAGGAGTCGGACACACCTGAGTGACTGAACTGAAAACACTGAATTAGGCTCTGCCATGTGGAAACTTGGAGCCGGGAGCAGTGAGTTCAGGACCTATAAAGCCTTCCCTTTCTTCCACTTTCCATCTGTAAGTGGAATCCTGCCCAAGGCAGCACCCAGCGTCCCACCAAATGCCAGCTACTTGTGTTCCAGTGTGATCTGTGGGTAGAGCTTGGGACTAAAGGCAGTGGTTTAAGGAGAGATTGATCGTACATTGTGAGGCTCCCAGTACCCAGAAGGACCCATACTTGGTTTACATGGTGCTGGAGCAAAGAGGCAGTGATGGGAAGTGAGCCTTCTGCCCAGGGCAGGGCATCTGTGCCAGGAAGAACATGCCTGCCAAGAGGGAGGTGCCCACCAGGGACACATGGCAGTGGCTGCAAGTCCTGAACTGAGACAGAATTGGATCCTTCCATGGTTCCTGTGACTTTGTGGACAGCCAGGCGTGCCTGATGTGATCAGGGAGGCTCACACGGAGGACAGCAGAGGCCTGGCCTGACTGGTGATGCTTCCTGCAGGATGTCCCAGGCCTCACGCCCTCCATCCCTAATGGAACTGGAGCCTCTGCCTTTTATTCACCCAGTGTCCTGGGTGTGACCTGTCTGGTAGGCCTTTTTCCAAGGAATGAAGGGAGTGGGGACTCAGCAAACCCCAGAGCGTTTGGGAACTCTGCCTGTCTGACCTGTAAAGTTCTCGGTAACTCCAGTCTCCACATACTCAGCTGTTATTTGCTGACCACCTCCTGTGTGCCAGCTGTGAAGTTAGGTAGGGATCCTAAGGAGAAAAAACATCCAGGTCCAGCCTCTAGAAACTCAAGGATAATGACAAAGAATGATGTCACTAAGAAATAAAACAGGAAATAAAGCTAAAACTAAAGTTTAATGGGAAGACAGCTGAAGAAAGTTAAAATTACAGTGTACCAGGGAAGTAGCCTGTCCACCCTTGAAGNATTTTAATACTTTGGCCACCTTATGTGAAGAACTGACTCATTTGAAAAGACCCTGATGCTGGGAAAGATGCTGGTTGCATGGCATCAACAACTCAATGGACATGAGTTTGAATAAACTCTAGGAGTTGGTGATGGACAGGGAGGCCTGGCGTGCTGCAGTCCACAGGGTCGCAAGGAGTCGGACACACCTGAGTGACTGAACTGAAAACACTGAATTAGGCTCTGCCATGTGGAAACTTGGAGCCGGGAGCAGTGAGTTCAGGACCTATAAAGCCTTCCCTTTCTTCCACTTTCCATCTGTAAGTGGAATCCTGCCCAAGGCAGCACCCAGCGTCCCACCAAATGCCAGCTACTTGTGTTCCAGTGTGATCTGTGGGTAGAGCTTGGGACTAAAGGCAGTGGTTTAAGGAGAGATTGATCGTACATTGTGAGGCTCCCAGTACCCAGAAGGACCCATACTTGGTTTACATGGTGCTGGAGCAAAGAGGCAGTGATGGGAAGTGAGCCTTCTGCCCAGGGCAGGGCATCTGTGCCAGGAAGAACATGCCTGCCAAGAGGGAGGTGCCCACCAGGGACACATGGCAGTGGCTGCAAGTCCTGAACTGAGACAGAATTGGATCCTTCCATGGTTCCTGTGACTTTGTGGACAGCCAGGCGTGCCTGATGTGATCAGGGAGGCTCACACGGAGGACAGCAGAGGCCTGGCCTGACTGGTGATGCTTCCTGCAGGATGTCCCAGGCCTCACGCCCTCCATCCCTAATGGAACTGGAGCCTCTGCCTTTTATTCACCCAGTGTCCTGGGTGTGACCTGTCTGGTAGGCCTTTTTCCAAGGAATGAAGGGAGTGGGGACTCAGCAAACCCCAGAGCGTTTGGGAACTCTGCCTGTCTGACCTGTAAAGTTCTCGGTAACTCCAGTCTCCACATACTCAGCTGTTATTTGCTGACCACCTCCTGTGTGCCAGCTGTGAAGTTAGGTAGGGATCCTAAGGAGAAAAAACATCCAGGTCCAGCCTCTAGAAACTCAAGGATAATGACAAAGAATGATGTCACTAAGAAATAAAACAGGAAATAAAGCTAAAACTAAAGTTTAATGGGAAGACAGCTGAAGAAAGTTAAAATTACAGTGTACCAGGGAAGTAGCCTGTCCACCCTTGAAGCTGGGTTTAACCTCCTTGTCCATCCCTGGTGGCTCGGACAGTAATCAGCCTGCAGTGCAGGAGACCTGGGTTCGATCCCTGAGTCAGGAAGATCCCCTGGAAAAGGGACAGGCACCCTACTCTAGTGTTCTTGCCTGATTAAACCTATGAACAGACAGAGGAGCCTGCCGGGCTGCAGTCCATGGAGTCACAAAAGAGTCAGACACACTGAGCAACTAACACTAACTCCATCTTGGGAGCTGAGTGAACCTGCGCCTTGGCTCCTTCTTCTGAAATCTTACATATGCCTGTTTGGCTGTTTTGCTAGAAAGATTGGAAATTGCTTGAGCTACGAGCTATGCCTGGCATAAAACCTGGGGCTTTGTAGGTGGTCAAAGCATGCTAGCTCTTGCGTGTCATCATCATTAAAATAAGTGCAATGGTATGTGTGCAGAAAGTAAAAATCAAAACCCTCTCTCATGGATCAAGTACATGGAACCTCTCTCCGGGACTGCTTCTTCAGAATTCATATCCATCGAGCCCAAATTCCAAAACAGAGCATCATGAGTTTTCCTTCTCCTGGGACATTATTCAGAAGGTGCCGCTTATACATGTGCTGTTATTTTTCTTATCACGAGACTCATAAGCCCTCCCTTAGGAACTCTGTTTCCCTGATCCCACTCCAGAGATTTGGATTCAGAATGAATCAAGGCGAGTCCCAGGAACCTGTTCTCACAAGCAAGCCTCCTCAGGGGCGTGCTTATCAGACAGAATCCAGCAGGGAGGATCTCCGCAGCAACCCCTGCCCCATCCTGAATGTCCCACCCTTCCACTTAAGCCATTTCCATCACCTCCTGGGAGGACAGCTCCTCTCTCCTGGGCATTGCAGTTCTGGGAGATGTGCCCTTTCTTGGAATCGCCCAGTACGTTCTCCTGAAAGGACTTTCCCCATCACCGAGAAATTGGCCTCTTTGTGAAGCCGAGTGCCCTCCTCTTCACTGTCTTGTCTTACATAACTGGGATTTTGATGTAAAATCCTCTCTGCCAAGTAGTGAGCACAGCCGTCCTGGGAGAGCAGCTGGCCTCTGGGATCCTTCTTTGGTTTGGTAGTTAATTAACTCTACCAAGGCTGTTTCCACCCGAGAACGTGGACTGCCCTCCTTGCCACGTCAGCTGCCCCCGTGTCCCTAAGCCCTCTTTTAAGATGCTGTGTTGGGACTGAGGTCACTCCTCCGCGAGGAGCCCAGTCTCCAGGATGTGTCCATCCCCTCGTCCCCTACCCCAGAGCTTGTTTTAGCTTCTTCAGGGAGGGAAGTATTTTTCCAGAGGGGGTGAAAGAAGCTTCATCTCTTCCCTTGCAACTTTGTGTCTTGCACCATCATCCTTTTCCAGAGTGTGTTGCCTAGGACTACATTATGTTCAGGTGGCAGAATTCTTGTCTGCTTTGTTAATGTTTGTATTTCCAGTTGCTGGAACAGTGTCAGAGTGGGTGCTCACGGAATATTTGTTGAATGAAGAAAAACATGGGTTACAACTTGAAGGAAATTTGCATTATGGAGATAAATACNCATGAGTTTTCCTTCTCCTGGGACATTATTCAGAAGGTGCCGCTTATACATGTGCTGTTATTTTTCTTATCACGAGACTCATAAGCCCTCCCTTAGGAACTCTGTTTTCCTGATCCCACTCCAGAGATTTGGATTCAGAATGAATCAAGGCGAGTCCCAGGAACCTGTTCTCACAAGCAAGCCTCCTCAGGGGCGTGCTTATCAGACAGAATCCAGCAGGGAGGATCTCCGCAGCAACCCCTGCCCCATCCTGAATGTCCCACCCTTCCACTTAAGCCATTTCCATCACCTCCTGGGAGGACAGCTCCTCTCTCCTGGGCATTGCAGTTCTGGGAGATGTGCCCTTTCTTGGAATCGCCCAGTACGTTCTCCTGAAAGGACTTTCCCCATCACCGAGAAATTGGCCTCTTTGTGAAGCCGAGTGCCCTCCTCTTCACTGTCTTGTCTTACATAACTGGGATTTTGATGTAAAATCCTCTCTGCCAAGTAGTGAGCACAGCCGTCCTGGGAGAGCAGCTGGCCTCTGGGATCCTTCTTTGGTTTGGTAGTTAATTAACTCTACCAAGGCTGTTTCCACCCGAGAACGTGGACTGCCCTCCTTGCCACGTCAGCTGCCCCCGTGTCCCTAAGCCCTCTTTTAAGATGCTGTGTTGGGACTGAGGTCACTCCTCTGCGAGGAGCCCAGTCTCCAGGATGTGTCCATCCCCTCGTCCCCTACCCCAGAGCTTGTTTTAGCTTCTTCAGGGAGGGAAGTATTTTTCCAGAGGGGGTGAAAGAAGCTTCATCTCTTCCCTTGCAACTTTGTGTCTTGCACCATCATCCTTTTCCAGAGTGTGTTGCCTAGGACTACATTATGTTCAGGTGGCAGAATTCTTGTCTGCTTTGTTAATGTTTGTATTTCCAGTTGCTGGAACAGTGTCAGAGTGGGTGCTCACGGAATATTTGTTGAATGAAGAAAAACATGGGTTACAACTTGAAGGAAATTTGCATTATGGAGATAAATACTCAGAATCGTAGAGGGTTAATGTTGAGTGGGATCAGGTCTCCAGGCGTCTAATTTATCCTTAAAACTTTGCCTGGTTTGTGAGTACAGTGCCAGTGGGTGGCAGACTTTTGGACTGGGACCTGGATTTTCCCTGTCAATTCCAGTGTTCTCGGATTAATATTTTTAGGATTAACGGGGAATGGGAACCTTGCAAAATGACAAGGTATTGCATCATTTCTTGTACGCAGGCTTCTGCCTGGTTTATGATGTAACAGAAGAATTGGGGATCAAAACCAGAAGGCTCAGAAGAAACAGATCATTAAGGTGGACTTGAGAAAGATAATACAAGGAATCATTTGCCCTTTTTGTGTAACATTTTATATGTTCCTCTTCTCCCCACCCCCCAGTTGTCCTCTTAGGAAAAAGAGAGATTTCACAGTGGAATCTGTAATTTTTTTCTGCAATTTGTAGCCTGAGGCTTTGGCAGGTGTAACTTTTTGGTGCAGAGCAAAAGACCTGAAAGAAGTTTAAAAGCTTATGTGATGTCCTGGCACTTCCTGGTAACAGTGTAGCAGGATAAAAGTTCAAGAAAGAAAGGAAACTTACATGCTTTTCAGGGAAAATCAGAGGCAAGCTCTTGAATGTCAGTGAATGGGAACACTGAGTGGAATGCGTAGCTTTCCTTGTTTTCTTGATTTATACTTTGGATAGAATCATTCTCTAAGACATAGACTGAATGAGTGCATCTCACAGGAGTCAGAGTCCAGAATGCTTCATCAGTCATCGCTTTTCTGCTTGTCTGCTCTGGCAGTAGAGCCCGTGTGTGCGGCTGCCAGGATGTCTATATTTGAGTTTCTGTCTGCCCTGGTGGCTGGGACACATCTTGCCCTCCGCGAGTCGCGGCCTCCTGGGTGTAACACGCCTGATGGTGAGATGCAGCCTGGCCTTCTCCCTGAGAGTCACTGTAGTCAGCATCCAGGCCCCTTCCCGCTGCTCCAGGGAGACGGGTGAGGCCTGGCTGTGTGACAGGATGCAGACTGGCTGCATTTCTGTAGGTCTGTCTGTTTAGCCTCTGTTGATGGCGGGGCTCTGCGTGAGCCCCTCATAACACCAACACCTTGTTGGAGGATGTGCACAGATACAGTTGAATACGTACCTGTCGCAGTCCACGGCATTACTAGAGAAGTGTACACGTATGTACTACAGATTAGTGTTAATTGGAAAGAGGAATTCAAGTTTCATGTAACTTTGGGAATGAATGTACCTTCCTGAGCTAGTCTCCCTGATTGGCCACCCAAGAAGCCAGGCCCAGGGGACCCCCCCATGGCCCTCAGCCTCCACAGCCTGCTGCTGCTGCTAAGTCACTTCAGTCATGTCCGACTCTGTGTGACCCCATAGATGGCAGCCCACCAGGCTCCTCCGTCCCTGGGACTCTCCAGGCAAGAACACTGGAGTGGGTTGCCGTTTCCTTCTCCAGTGCATGGAAGTGAAAAGTGAAAGTGAAGTCACTCAGTCATGCGCACATCCCAAATCTTATTTTACCTCTTAGGTCCTTCATCTTTTAGATGAAATATCTCTCTCCTGAGATGGACCCTGGACTCTTCTCTGCACTAAACTCTTGGCCCCATTGGTCACCCTGGGCCACTCACTGGCCTCCAGAACCCACCCCTGTGATGGTCGTGTCTTTCTGCTGGTGGAAGAAGTCACATGTGTGCACACAGGGGGCTGTAGGGGAGTGGCTTTCTGCTGGGGTAACAGAGTGGAGGCCAGGGGCATCTGTCCACCCAGGGGCAGGGCTGCAGGCTTTGGGCCAGCAGGGTGTCCCTGGAATGGGCTGTGTGTTGCGGGGTGCAATCCATGATGCCTTACGTGGCATTGGTTCCATGCAGGCAGGTTTAGGGTCAAAGACTTCTTAAAGGCGCCCAAGTAGATTAGCCAGAAAAAGACCTTAAGTGACCATAGTGTAGTTCAGTCAGTAAAGAATCCACCTGCAATGCAGGAGACCCAGGTTTGATTCCTGGGTGCAGAAGATCCCCTGGAGAAGGAAATGGCAACCCACTCCAGTATTCTTGCCTGGAAAATCCTATGGACAGAGGTCCGACGGTCTACAGTCCATGGGGTCACAAGAATTGGACACGACTTAGTGACTAAACCAGCACCATTTAAGAATATTAAACATTCCAATTTTAAAATATGCTTTTACTATTATTTTTATATTATTATATTTTTTGTATTAAAACATACCTAACATAAAATCGCCATCTTATCCATTTGTCAGTAATATGCAGCTCAGCAACTGTCAGTGAACTCGCCCAGCGCAGCTATGGCCACGGTCCAGGAGAGCACTCTTGTCACCTACTGGACCCCTGCCCCAGTAAATAATCGCTGCTCTTCCCCGCCCCCACCCAGGCACTGGCACCCGCCCTCCTACTTCCTGTCTCCATGCACACGCCTGTATGAGTCTCCGCCTACGGCTCCATCACGAGCGCATGTTGGTCCCCGCGCTTGCTGGCTCGCCTCGCTCGGCGTGGTGCCCTCAGGGTTCACCCGTGTGGTGGCGGGCGTCAGTTTCCCTCTGCTTTAGACCTAAGTGCGGCCGTGTCGTGTGGCTCAGCCTCGTGCGCTTGGTGTATCTGCTCGTCGGTGGACTCGAGGCCTGTCTCCCCCCTCAGCTCTGGTGCGTCGTGTTGCTCTGAACATGAATGTGTGAATATCTGTGAAGTCTCGCTTTCCATTTTAAGGGAGGTGTGTACCTGCTTTTACTTTTTAAAAATGGCTTATAGAAGAAAAACAGGTTCTATCTAAATTCTTTGATCTAATTATTGAAGCTTCTTAATTGAATATTAAGAAACCCAGATTTTTCATTGCAAGATGAGCACTGAGGTATACTTGATTTGTGTTTCTCGTCCTCCCCCTTTTAAGAATTTTTTGATGTGAACCATTTTCAGTCTTTCTTGAATTTGTTGCAATATTGCTTCTGTTTTATGTTCTGATTGTTTTGGCCATGAGGCATGTGGGATCTCAGCCTCTTGACCAGGGATTGAACCCACATCCCCTTCATTGAAAGGCAGAGTCTTAACTGCAGGATCAGCAAGGAAGTACCCACTCCCTGCCCTGACTCCCTTTTTAATTAGACTGAGACAATGATAGCTGCAAACAGACTAAAACCATTTTCTATATTGAGCTCTAATTCCAGTTCCTTTGGCCACCCAGCCTCAGAGTCAGATATATTTTCAAGTGTAAATACCCATTTCTGATTTAAAGTAAGGCTTGTTCATGTAGAAAATTTTCATCTGCAGAAGAAAACGAGTTATAAAAGAGAACAGTAACCCAAGATGCTTTAAAACCGTTGCCCAGCATGGTGCCATTGCGTGTGTTTAATTTTGCATCAGGAAGTGCCAGCTGGTGGAGTTTGTAGCACTGGGTGAGTTGGTGTTGTGCTGAGCCCCAGCTGATGGATCCAGGAGCTGTCTGAACAACCTCTCGACAGCCTGCCTGGGGCAGGGGCAGTGTTCAGCTTTTCTTCAGCTAAGGAAGGAAAGTCACCTCCGTGTCCTCACCGCGGGATTCTCCCCACCCCTCCCTGTCCAGGACCGGCTTCTCATGGGGCTGAGGTGTTGAGAAGGGNGTGTTCAGCTTTCCTTCAGCTAAGGAAGGAAAGTCACCTCCGTGTCCTCACCGCGGGATTCTCCCCACCCCTCCCTGTCCAGGACCGGCTTCTCATGGGGCTGAGGTGTTGAGAAGGGACTCCCAGGGCATAGAGAGGCCAGGGGCTCTGGGAACGGCTGGCAGTTCTCCCCAGAAATGCCCAGACGGACAGGCTGACTGGGACCAGCCTGCCCCTCTGCCCGCATCCAGGGAGTTCCAGGTGTGGGGACCAAGGCCGTATCTGTTGGAGTGGATCACTAGATTCTGTCCATTTTGGTCTAAAGCTTTGCTAACATCTCCCTTGGGCTCTGGGACCAAAATGAGACTTCCTCTACTCATGTCCCCTCAGGAAGGAGGGAGACAGCGAGTCTGCCATCCACCTCCTTTGGCCAAGTGTGAAAAAGGATTTGTGAGACTAATGAAAAAGCAATGATCCCACATAGGCTCAATGTCATCCTAACAAAGGGACATCCTAAAAAAACCCGCTTTGTGTTTTATTTTTCACACCTTTTCTATTTCCAAAAAATGTTGTTGTACATCATCAAACATTAATGTATATATTACTTTGTATCTGCACTCGTTTTGTAGCAGCTGCTTTCTTGACCTGGTTTATCCGAGTTTGCAGGTCCCTGGGTTAATTTCATTTGTTGTTATTCTCATTGGGTTTCGACTTTTCCCATTACAGTCAGAGCATTAGTCCATGTTTTAGAGGAAGTTCTCAAAGTCCTGAATTTTGGGAAAAAGTGATGCTTGCTGAGACTTGCCAGGTAGGCAGAGGAGCTGTGCTCAGGTGCCAAGCTCTTGGCTAAGCTCGCTGCTTGTGGGGTTCTTCTGGGCCAAGTTTTTGGGGCCTGGCCTTCCAGGAGCGTCACAGAGCAGCTGCTGTGTAATTAGAATAAGCAGTTTGACGTTTTTGAGAGAAGAGATCGGAGTTCTGCAGCCAAGGGACCTTCACTCCCCTGAGCAGCAGATTATTTGCCTCACTGCTAAAGAGCTGTTATTATCCCTAGTGTTTGGAGGATTAAACAACCCAGGGATGTGACATGTGAGGGCACGTGGCCAGCGCCAGTTTGCTAACTCAGGATGGCACTGCCCTCTGTCGGGACGAGAGGAAGAGGCGATGCAGGAGGCTTCTCCGGGGCATTCTCCCTGCTGTGCTGGAAAGCGGATGCAGCGTGCTGGGAAACAGGTTCACGGAGCGAACGGGAACCCATGTGACACCTGTCCAGGGTCTGCTGTCACGTGTTGCAAGAACTTCCTTAACTTGACTCTGTGCCGCCGCCCAGATTGGGCTGTAATCCTTGAGGGTAGGCTGTGCTCCAGTGGAGGAGAGGACCCAGTACACCTGGGGTACTGCTGGTGACTTAGTAGTTTGGGGTCTTGGGTTTCTGAGATTGCTGGAATCCTCACGTTCCCTGAGGGGGATATGATTTTAGCTACTCATCCCTGGAATTCTGATTTTTCTCCATCCATAGTTAACCCTGGTGCATTGAGGGAGCCTAAGATGGAGGCATTTGGTCCCGTCACTTCATGGCAAATAGATGGGAAAACAGTGGAAACAGTGGCTGACTTTATTTTTCTGGGCTCCAAAATCACTGCAGATGGTGACGGAAGCCATGAAACTAAAAGACACTTTCTCCTTGGGAGAAAAGTTATGACCAAACTAGACAGCATATTAAAATGCAGAGACATTACTTTGCCAACAAAGCGTCTAGTCAAGGCTATGGTTTTTCCATTGGTCATGTATGGATGTGAGAGTTGGACTGTGAAGAAAGCTGAGCACTGAAGAATTGATGCTTTTGAACTGTGGTGTTGGAGAAGACTCTTGAGAGTCCCTTGGACTACAAGGAGATCCAACCAGTCCATCTTAAAGGAAATCAGTGCTGAATATTCATTGGAAGGACTGCTGCTGAAGCTGAAGCTCCAATACTTTGGCCACCTCATGCAAAGAACCGACTCATTTAAAAAGACTCTGATGCTGGGAAAGACTGAAGGCAGGAGAAGAAGAGGGTAACAGCGGATGAGATGGTTGGATGGCATCACTGACTCAATGGACATGAGTTTGAATAAACTCCAGGAGTTGCTGATGGACAAGGAGGCCTGGCATGCTGCAGTCCATGGGGTCGCAAAGAGTTGGACACGACT
>SJYW01030542.1:663553-675443 GCA_006410735.1 Raphicerus campestris | reverse complement strand
CCAACCTGTTAAACCAGGTTAATAATCTCTGCCCTGTTGTCACTTATAGAACAAATAAGTGTCGTAGAGCAAATAAATAGCATTGACTGAGTGTTTGCCGTGCTCCAGGCTGTTGCAGAGCGGGTAATAACTCACTGACCTCATGCCCACCTGCAGGCCAGGTACCCCTGTAAGCTCCAGTCAGAGGTGCAGGTGTGGGAGATGGAGACCTGAGGCCGAGACCTGGCCCAAGCTGCAGGGCCGGGGCCGGGGCCGGCCGCCTGACTTCTGGGACCTGAGCTCTGGTTTGCTCCTGGGTGGCCCCGGGTTGTTGGGAGCAGATGGACTGTGAGTTGGGTGACGTGTGCCTCCTGCATGAGAGGCAGCCCCAGCGGTGCTGGCCACACCGTTAAACAGTGACAGGTCTCCGGAAACGGGGCGCATGAGATGTGCTTTTGCTGCATCTGGGGTGCTTGTTGTGGGGACTTGGGCTTCCTGGGTGGTGCTAGTGGGAAGGAATCCGCCTGCCATGCAGGAGACTTAAGAGACGCAAGTTCAGTCCCTGAGTAGGGAAGATCCCCTGGAGGAGGAAATGGCAACGCACTCCAGTATTCTCACCTGTAAAACCCCGTGGACGGAGGAGCCCGGTGGGCTGCAGTCCGTGGGGTCAGAGTTGGACGTGACTGAGTGACTGAGCACAGTGTCTGAGGAGTGGGCACGCACACCTGTGGGGGCTGCGCCCATTCCTGTGGGGTCCTCAGCCTTATTGCCACGCACAGGTTGGGGGCTGTCTGCTTTACCCAGAGCCCTCAAAGTCACGTGTCACTGCCATCTAAACACAGCTTTACGGAAACATCTAGGATGATGGTGGACCAGTGTCAGCCTCGCTGAGGCATAGCATCACCTGTCGGAGTCCCTCCATGCTCATCTCTTTCTGGCATTCTCTGTGGTCCTCTCTCTCCATCGGTCTCAGGCCTTCTTGTATGCGGACAGGCTTCCTCCGGTTCTCAGGCACCCAGAGCCCTGTAGGTGTCCACCCTCAGAGCCCATCTGCCTCGGGAGCAGCCCTGCTGGCTGCACAAGCCGAGGTGCTCCCTGCTCCCGTCTCTCTGCTTCTTGTCTGGAGTTTCAGGGAAGGGAGCAGCCCTGATTGGCCTTATTAGGGCTCCGTGTGCCCCTGGGACCCACCAGCTGGGCTTGGGCCAGAGAGTCCAGGCTGTGTGGTCTTCTGACCCTGAGGGGCGTGTGAGCTGAGCAGATGCCCTGAGAGGGTCTTCTGTACAGACAGAAGGTGCAGGTGGGCTATCATTACGGGGTTGCTTCTGGTGTATCAACAGGTAATACATGTAACCCATGGGTCTTCACAGAAAGCTGTGCTTGTCTCAGGCAGCGTCCTCTGTCTGCTCCTCATATTTTAAAATGTTGTGAGTTTCAGAGCCTGGTCCCTGGGACGCCCGCCTGGCCGTGGCCACTCACTGCTGCTGACGCTTGTCTTTTGCTCTCCATGCACAGAGGACGACGTGGACTTGGAGGCACTGGTGAACGACATGGACGCGTCCCTGGAGAGCCTGTGCGCAGCCTCGGACACGGCGCCCCTCCTGCACAACGGCCAGCACAGCCGCGGCCCGGCCCCCGGAGCCAGGGTCCTGCAGCCACAGGCGGCCCCGAGGCAGAGGGTGCAGCGGTCCCAGCCTGTGCGCATCCTCGCGGTCAGGTGGGCCCCCGCCTCCCCTCAGGGACCAGAGGGTGGGTGGTGGGGACACTGTGCCACCCACCTCCCCTGGGGGTTAGAGGGTGGGTGGTGGGGGTCACTGCGCCACCCGACTCCCCCCAGGGGTCAGAGGGTACGTGGTACGGCCACAGTGCTGGGCTCTGCTTGGCAGACCCCTTCTTCCCCTCCATCCAGCAGGGCAGCTGGGGGTTGGACCTAGTACCTAGTTCAGTTCAGATCAGTTTTACGTGCACCGGCTCTGTGCCAGGTCGGTGGGTTGTGTAGAAACACATCCAAGGACTTTGTTGTGTTGGTCGCTCAGTCATACCCAGCTCTTTGCTGTCCCATGGACTATCACCCGTTAGGCTCCTCTGTCCATGGGATTCTCCAGGTAAGAATACTGGAGCAGGTTGCCGTTTCCTTCTCCAGGGGATCTTCCTCACCCAGGACTCGAACACAGATCTGCATTGCAGGCAGATTCTTTTCCAACTGAGTCACCAGGGAAGCCCAAAGTGAATGAACAGCCAAGTAGTCCCTGGAGGGCTCTCAGACCTCACTGCCCTGCACAGGGCCTGGGGACAGAGACATGCAGCCTGACCACATTTCCCAGGGGCTGACGTGGAGAGGCCCAGCCTTCACAGAAGGGACTCTGGGGAGTGGAGGAGGCCTCCCTGGAGGAGGCTGTCTTGCTGAAAGGTTTCATTTTCATCTCAGGTTCAAAGGATTTGTTAACAAAATAAGCCATTTGTGATATACGTAAATAATACCAGTATTAAAGAATTATCTAGCTTACTTTCAGTACACTAGCATTAAAAGAAAAGAGAGACAGACCAGAGAATACATCACCAAATTGGGTTTTGACCAACATCCAGACTGAAACAGTGCTGAACAGACTGAAACAGTGAAATCCCACGTCACTGCACATCTGGAGTCCCAGCTGGGAAAAGGTCCCAGGCAGCACATCTGCTCCCTGGGTGAGACTCAGAGACTGCAGTGTGCGGTTGCCACTTATAAACCCAGGATGGACTCACTCTGACATTATCATCAATCTGGGAGCAAATCGCAGCTCTGCTTTCTTGCCAATGCTGTTTGTTTCGTTGTGTAAAACTTGGAATGTAGTTAAGTCTGGGGCATGGTTGGCCAGGAACATCCTCCCCCACCCCCCCACCAGGGGCTCAACAATCTCAAGATTCCTCCCCTATCTTATCTAAAGTGCTGCAGTCTTCAGCTCAGAGCAGGCAGTACTCCCAGCCCCTCCCAGCCGGGCAGTGTCCAGGCAGGTTAGACACAAGCTCAGAGGCCTGCTCTGCTGTTTCTGTGAAGCCTAAACAAGATGGTTTATCTCATTTCCCTAACAGGCAGACTTCTGAACTGGGTGTTGAAGGGGAAGTAGGAACTGAGGGATGGAAGCAGAGACTTCCTGAGCTAGAGAGACGATCCCTGGTGTCTAAAGTGGCCCCGCCCCTCCTTTTTTGTGACTGAGTAATATTCCATCACGTGTGTATACCATAATTTCTGTGTCTGCTCCTCCATCACTGGACAACATCAGTAAATAGGACCCACAAAGAAGGACAATTACTATGTGATTCCACTTCCATGAGAAACCCGAAAGCCCCAGGAGCGAGGACACAGGGAGTGGAGAGGGCTGCCAGAGGCTGGGGTGGAGACGGGAGGTGCTGGTGGGAGGTCCAGAGGGTCAGCCTGACCCATGGACGAGGCCCGCAGACGTGCTGTGCAGAGCCAGCTGAGTTAGCAGCGAGGGGTTTGGGTCCTGCGTGATGTGTTCGCATCACACATGTGCACACAAGGTGATGATAATAAACAAGTGAACAGGGTGGGTGTGAACGTTCGGAGGTGGTGGCCAGACCATGGTGACAGGTCACGGCAAGTTCTTCTCTCTAAACTCGTCTAGTTGTACACATTGAATACACGTGGCTTTGAGCGTCCGTCAGACCTCAGGGGTGGATTAGAAAAGAGATCCCGACAGGTGGGGTGAGATCTGGAGCCTGCAGGAGCCGCTCCCAGGGCAGAGGTGGGGAAAGGCGAATGAGGCTGGACTTGGCTTAATTGGCAGGTCATTGCATTGCGGCAGCCTCAGTTCCTGGTGGGGGATTCAGAAGCCGTTGCAGCGACCAGCTGGAGTGGAGATGTCCTGACCAGGGATGGTGAAGGACATGGAAGAGATCTGTCGNTTCTCCAGGGGATCTTCCTCACCCAGGACTCGAACACAGATCTGCATTGCAGGCAGATTCTTTTCCAACTGAGTCACCAGGGAAGCCCAAAGTGAATGAACAGCCAAGTAGTCCCTGGAGGGCTCTCAGACCTCACTGCCCTGCACAGGGCCTGGGGACAGAGACATGCAGCCTGACCACATTTCCCAGGGGCTGACGTGGAGAGGCCCAGCCTTCACAGAAGGGACTCTGGGGAGTGGAGGAGGCCTCCCTGGAGGAGGCTGTCTTGCTGAAAGGTTTCATTTTCATCTCAGGTTCAAAGGATTTGTTAACAAAATAAGCCATTTGTGATATACGTAAATAATACCAGTATTAAAGAATTATCTAGCTTACTTTCAGTACACTAGCATTAAAAGAAAAGAGAGACAGACCAGAGAATACATCACCAAATTGGGTTTTGACCAACATCCAGACTGAAACAGTGCTGAACAGACTGAAACAGTGAAATCCCACGTCACTGCACATCTGGAGTCCCAGCTGGGAAAAGGTCCCAGGCAGCACATCTGCTCCCTGGGTGAGACTCAGAGACTGCAGTGTGCGGTTGCCACTTATAAACCCAGGATGGACTCACTCTGACATTATCATCAATCTGGGAGCAAATCGCAGCTCTGCTTTCTTGCCAATGCTGTTTGTTTCGTTGTGTAAAACTTGGAATGTAGTTAAGTCTGGGGCATGGTTGGCCAGGAACATCCTCCCCCACCCCCCCACCAGGGGCTCAACAATCTCAAGATTCCTCCCCTATCTTATCTAAAGTGCTGCAGTCTTCAGCTCAGAGCAGGCAGTACTCCCAGCCCCTCCCAGCCGGGCAGTGTCCAGGCAGGTTAGACACAAGCTCAGAGGCCTGCTCTGCTGTTTCTGTGAAGCCTAAACAAGATGGTTTATCTCATTTCCCTAACAGGCAGACTTCTGAACTGGGTGTTGAAGGGGAAGTAGGAACTGAGGGATGGAAGCAGAGACTTCCTGAGCTAGAGAGACGATCCCTGGTGTCTAAAGTGGCCCCGCCCCTCCTTTTTTGTGACTGAGTAATATTCCATCACGTGTGTATACCATAATTTCTGTGTCTGCTCCTCCATCACTGGACAACATCAGTAAATAGGACCCACAAAGAAGGACAATTACTATGTGATTCCACTTCCATGAGAAACCCGAAAGCCCCAGGAGCGAGGACACAGGGAGTGGAGAGGGCTGCCAGAGGCTGGGGTGGAGACGGGAGGTGCTGGTGGGAGGTCCAGAGGGTCAGCCTGACCCATGGACGAGGCCCGCAGACGTGCTGTGCAGAGCCAGCTGAGTTAGCAGCGAGGGGTTTGGGTCCTGCGTGATGTGTTCGCATCACACATGTGCACACAAGGTGATGATAATAAACAAGTGAACAGGGTGGGTGTGAACGTTCGGAGGTGGTGGCCAGACCATGGTGACAGGTCACGGCAAGTTCTTCTCTCTAAACTCGTCTAGTTGTACACATTGAATACACGTGGCTTTGAGCGTCCGTCAGACCTCAGGGGTGGATTAGAAAAGAGATCCCGACAGGTGGGGTGAGATCTGGAGCCTGCAGGAGCCGCTCCCAGGGCAGAGGTGGGGAAAGGCGAATGAGGCTGGACTTGGCTTAATTGGCAGGTCATTGCATTGCGGCAGCCTCAGTTCCTGGTGGGGGATTCAGAAGCCGTTGCAGCGACCAGCTGGAGTGGAGATGTCCTGACCAGGGATGGTGAAGGACATGGAAGAGATCTGTCGGCTCCAGTTTGGAGAGGGTGGGGGCAGAATGTCGGGGCACTTCAGCTCTGTTTCTGCCTGGGAGGGGGGAAACATCGGCGCCAGCGATTGTGAGGTGGTGTGATGGAACACCTTCTGGGTGGAGACTTCAGTGAAACCCAGCAAACAAGCTCTCTGTGACCCCCACCCAGGCCCCTGCCGCTCTGGTGGGTTTTCAGGTGGGGGTAGGTAAGGGGTGACACCTGCTGCCTCTCGGGGCTTCTAGGGGAAGGCGTGCAGTGTGCTGTGTCTTAGGCATCTGTTGGCTGGAGCATCTTCTGGGTCTCCTTTCCTCTCCTTTTGGGGAGGGAGCTTTTCCTCTGCTTCCAGAAAGTTCTGCAAGCCTCTTTCCAGCCCAATATCCTAAGTCTTCTACAGCCAGATGGCTCTTTTGCCCAGGGCGGCCACGTCTGTCTGGAGAAGGGGACCAGAGTAAATACAGACCTGTCTGCAGCGGGGCGCAGCAGCCTGGGTGGCCTGGGGCCACTTGCTTCTCAGCTTCCTGCGCTTTGTCACATCCGTCCTTCCAGTGGATGGACCACTTTGCTCCCTCCACCAGCACCCTCGTGTTCTGAGCTCCTGGTGAGTTCAGTCTGGGGGGAGACTGTTTTCTCCTCCGAGCTTCTCTGGGTCTGGAGGGTGTCAGCCGCCCACACGTGGCAGCCTCGGGGAGGCCCGGCGGGATGGAACAGCAGCCTTGGTGACGGTGCCTGAGGCTGGACCGGGAGAGGGCAGACACGGTGCAGGAAGGCCTGCTTTCCTGCCAGCTAGCTGCCCAGGACCCTTGCCTGGGGTCCTGGCCGTGCTTGTCCCATCGCCCGGGGGCTGTGGCTCCTGAGTCCCACGGGACGGATAGGCTCGGGGTAGGAGGCATGCGTGCTGCTGGAGAGTGGACCTGGCTCCAGGCGAGCGTTTTCTCCAGCGATGCTTCTCTTACTTGCAGTTTCTAACGGGCAGGTGCCTTGTTAAAGATCAGTGACCAGTCGGTATAGAATGCCCAGAGGCTCGTTTCGTGAACGAGTCTGCTGAGGACTTCCTATGCTCACGAGCACCTCCCGTGTGCTAAACCCCTCCTGTGTATGAGTGGCTAATGGGGCGGCCACGGCAGCCTCACCGAGGGGATGGTGTGGCGGCTTCTCATCCCCAGGTAAGGAAACTGAGGCACCGGGGGCAGTGACTTGGCCTACACCTGGTGAGTGGACGCAGACCCAGGTGAAGGCTTGAGGAAAAGTCTGCCAGCTCCTGGATTTGGAGGGGTGGGGGCTAGAGCGTCGAGGGCAGCTCAGCTCCCGTCTCTGCCTGGGGAGGGGAGTCGGGGGCGAGGGTGATGAGACTATCACGCTGCTGGAGAGGGCTCAGGGGGGCAGGTGCTGAGCAGCAGCTGGAGGCAGTGCTGGGCAACGGTTGGAGGAGGAGGAGGGACTGCAGTGAGGCGGGGCCGGGGGCGTGTCCTCACCTGGACAGGTGGACAGGCGAGGCCCCACCCTTCCTCCCATCCCTGACCTTGCCCCCTGTGTCTCAGCTCCACTGATGCGGCTAATCAGAGAGGGATGGATCCCATGGCCACAGGGCTCTTGAATGGGCTTCTTTTCAGTTATGTCTAATGTCACTTTGTTTTTTGCTTTGAGTGATGGTTGTGAACTACTATAAAGGAAANGGCTGGGGTGGAGACGGGAGGTGCTGATGGGAGGTCCAGAGGGTCAGCCTGACCCATGGACGAGGCCCGCAGACGTGCTGTGCAGAGCCAGCTGAGTTAGCAGCGAGGGGTTTGGGTCCTGCGTGATGTGTTCGCATCACACATGTGCACACAAGGTGATGATAATAAACAAGTGAACAGGGTGGGTGTGAACGTTCGGAGGTGGTGGCCAGACCATGGTGACAGGTCACGGCAAGTTCTTCTCTCTAAACTTGTCTAGTTGTACACATTGAATACACGTGGCTTTGAGCGTCCGTCAGACCTCAGGGGTGGATTAGAAAAGAGATCCCGACAGGTGGGGTGAGATCTGGAGCCTGCAGGAGCCGCTCCCAGGGCAGAGGTGGGGAAAGGCGAATGAGGCTGGACTTGGCTTAATTGGCAGGTCATTGCATTGCGGCAGCCTCAGTTCCTGGTGGGGGATTCAGAAGCCGTTGCAGCGACCAGCTGCAGTGGAGATGTCCTGACCAGGGATGGTGAAGGACATGGAAGAGATCTGTCGGCTCCAGTTTGGAGAGGGTGGGGGCAGAATGTCGGGGCACTTCAGCTCTGTTTCTGCCTGGGAGGGGGGAAACATCGGCGCCAGCGATTGTGAGGTGGTGTGATGGAACACCTTCTGGGTGGAGACTTCAGTGAAACCCAGCAAACAAGCTCTCTGTGACCCCCACCCAGGCCCCTGCCGCTCTGGTGGGTTTTCAGGTGGGGGTAGGTAAGGGGTGACACCTGCTGCCTCTCGGGGCTTCTAGGGGAAGGCGTGCAGTGTGCTGTGTCTTAGGCATCTGTTGGCTGGAGCATCTTCTGGGTCTCCTTTCCTCTCCTTTTGGGGAGGGAGCTTTTCCTCTGCTTCCAGAAAGTTCTGCAAGCCTCTTTCCAGCCCAATATCCTAAGTCTTCTACAGCCAGATGGCTCTTTTGCCCAGGGCGGCCACGTCTGTCTGGAGAAGGGGACCAGAGTAAATACAGACCTGTCTGCAGCGGGGCGCAGCAGCCTGGGTGGCCTGGGGCCACTTGCTTCTCAGCTTCCTGCGCTTTGTCACATCCGTCCTTCCAGTGGATGGACCACTTTGCTCCCTCCACCAGCACCCTCGTGTTCTGAGCTCCTGGTGAGTTCAGTCTGGGGGGAGACTGTTTTCTCCTCCGAGCTTCTCTGGGTCTGGAGGGTGTCAGCCGCCCACACGTGGCAGCCTCGGGGAGGCCCGGCGGGATGGAACAGCAGCCTTGGTGACGGTGCCTGAGGCTGGACCGGGAGAGGGCAGACACGGTGCAGGAAGGCCTGCTTTCCTGCCAGCTAGCTGCCCAGGACCCTTGCCTGGGGTCCTGGCCGTGCTTGTCCCATCGCCCGGGGGCTGTGGCTCCTGAGTCCCACGGGACGGATAGGCTCGGGGTAGGAGGCATGCGTGCTGCTGGAGAGTGGACCTGGCTCCAGGCGAGCGTTTTCTCCAGCGATGCTTCTCTTACTTGCAGTTTCTAACGGGCAGGTGCCTTGTTAAAGATCAGTGACCAGTCGGTATAGAATGCCCAGAGGCTCGTTTCGTGAACGAGTCTGCTGAGGACTTCCTATGCTCACGAGCACCTCCCGTGTGCTAAACCCCTCCTGTGTATGAGTGGCTAATGGGGCGGCCACGGCAGCCTCACCGAGGGGATGGTGTGGCGGCTTCTCATCCCCAGGTAAGGAAACTGAGGCACCGGGGGCAGTGACTTGGCCTACACCTGGTGAGTGGACGCAGACCCAGGTGAAGGCTTGAGGAAAAGTCTGCCAGCTCCTGGATTTGGAGGGGTGGGGGCTAGAGCGTCGAGGGCAGCTCAGCTCCCGTCTCTGCCTGGGGAGGGGAGTCGGGGGCGAGGGTGATGAGACTATCACGCTGCTGGAGAGGGCTCAGGGGGGCAGGTGCTGAGCAGCAGCTGGAGGCAGTGCTGGGCAACGTTGGAGGAGGAGGAGGGACTGCAGTGAGGCGGGGCCGGGGGCGTGTCCTCACCTGGACAGGTGGACAGGCGAGGCCCCACCCTTCCTCCCATCCCTGACCTTGCCCCCTGTGTCTCAGCTCCACTGATGCGGCTAATCAGAGAGGGATGGATCCCATGGCCACAGGGCTCTTGAATGGGCTTCTTTTCAGTTATGTCTAATGTCACTTTGTTTTTTGCTTTGAGTGATGGTTGTGAACTACTATAAAGCTGTCTCTNGCTAATCAGAGAGGGATGGATCCCATGGCCACAGGGCTCTTGAATGGGCTTCTTTTCAGTTATGTCTAATGTCACTTTGTTTTTTGCTTTGAGTGATGGTTGTGAACTACTATAAAGGAAAGACGGGACTTCTTAAAAAGAATAATTTATTAAGGTAAAATGCATGTAGTGTAGACTGAATCACCACATAGTACATGTTCAGTGGCAGGTAGGGCACCCCCTAGACTGTGCAACACACCCACCCCTGTCTAATTCCTGAGCATCTCCCTCCAAGACCCCCCCCTAAGCTCCCTGGCACATGGCCCCATGATTATAGGAAGGGTGTTCATCTAGTCCATCTATCTGCTGAACTTTTTCATCTTACAAATCTGAAACCCTGTCCCCATTAGAGGCTGACTCCCTGCCCCCCTGTCCCTAGCCCCCACCCTCCACCCCCTTTTTGAGTATGCTCATTGTGGGTGGTTCATTGCAGTGCAGGCCTGCGGGGTCAGTCTTTTGCAGCAGGCTTACTCATCAGGGTGTCCCTGCGGGCCGCCTGGAGGGAGCCTGTGTCAGAAGCCCCTTCTTGTGGCGGCTGTGTGACACCCCGCTGCACACTGATGCCACATCTTGGCATCCGCTCACGGTGATGCCCACCTGCAGATGGTGGCGAGCTGTGCGGGGTGTGGTGTGGGTTCAGGTGTCCAGACACCCTTCTGAGTCCCTCCCTTGGGTTTCTGGGCAGATCCCCCAATGTGGGTTGCAGAGTCCTGACGCGGCAGCTTCTGACGGGCGTCATCTCTCCCCGCAGGCGCCTGCAGGAGGAAGACCCCCACTTGAGGACCTCATCGCTGCCAGCCATCCCCAACCCCTTCCCCGAGCTCTGCGGCCCTGGGAGCCCCCCNAGATCCCCCAGTGTGGGTTGCAGAGTCCCAACGCGGCAGCTTCTGACGGGCGTCATCTCTCCCCGCAGGCGCCTGCAGGAGGAAGACCCCCACCTGAGGACCTCATCGCTGCCAGCCATCCCCAACCCCTTCCCCGAGCTCTGCGGCCCTGGGAGCCCCCCTGCGCTCACACCCGGCTCCTTACCTCCTGGCCCGGCTGCTGCGAAGCAGGTGAGCCCAGCCTTGGTTGGAGCGCCAGGTCGCTCGTGGGTGGAGTGAGGATGCTTGAGCTGGCCCGTGGCCTAGGGAGGAGGGGAGGGACACTGGGGTCTTCACTCTTCATTCTTCTCCTGGGGCTCCCACAGTTGTCGCCTGGCAGGACTTTTCAATCTGTCAGCCAAGATGCTGCTTAGGTCTAGGAGGTTTTAGAAACCACATTTAGGACATTTTAGATGTTTATTTGTTATACAAAGACTCCCATAAAAACGATAAATAATACTAATCATTTGGTGCAGAAAGATGAATTTCATTCTCTGAAAAAAATGTCCCCACTGTCATCTTTGTCTGGATAAATGAGGCGTTAAACCTGGGCTCTCCCAGGTACCCCGGGCTGGACGATAGCTGAAGAGTTTGTAACATTCCTGACTTTGAGTAGGATCTGCTCAGGGCGGAGGGATTTCAACTTGACCCAGAAGGTAGCAGCCACCTTTTAAACCAGCAGTTTCTGCTGTAAAGTGAGACTGAGAGGTGCCTATTTTATAGACATCATCCCTAAGGGAGGACGCAGGCTGAGCTTCAGTAAGTCAAGGTCAGAGCACCAGTCATCAGCTCGTCAGAGGGATGGGCCGGCAGCTCCGCCCTCCCGGTTGGCAGGGCCTGGGCCCATGTGGCTGGCAGGCTTGGGAGGGAGGCCAGCGATGCCCTCTCTACCGTGGGGTGTGCAGTGTGTCCTCAGTCGTGTCCACCTCTTTGTGAGTCCATGGACTGCAGTCCCCCAGGCACCTCTGTCCATGGGATTTGCCAGTCAAGAATACTAGAACAGCTTGCCGCTTCCTCCTCTAGGGGTTCTTCCTGACCCAGGGGTTGAGCCTAGATCTCTTGTGCCCCCTGCATTGGCAGGTGGCTGCTTTACCACCACTGTGCCACCTGGGAAGCCCCATGATACTCTACTGCGTGGTACAATAATAATAATGACAGTAACAACAATAATAACAACAGCGAAGACGGCGGCAACAGCTAACGTTCACTGAGGAAGGTCTCTGTACCAAATACTATTCTCAGTGGTTTATATTATTTATGTGCAATAAATACTTCTCAGAACAAGCCTAAGAATTAGGTGCAAATGGCAGCTGTGTACTGCATCTGGGAAACTGAGGCCAAGCTGTGAGGGGTGGAGTTGGGGGTCCCCACTGTGAATGGGGAGCTTGGGCCCCCCAGTGTGGGTAGAGGAGGTGTGGTGGCCCACTATGGATGGGGAGCTGGGG
>SJYW01030542.1:610607-659953 GCA_006410735.1 Raphicerus campestris | reverse complement strand
GGGGGAGCTGAGGCAGTGCCCACTGTGGATGGGGAGCTGGGGTCCCCCACTATGGATGGGGAGCTGAGGCAGCCCAGAGTGGGTGGGGGAGCTGGGGGTTCCCCCAGTGTGGATGAGGAGCTGAGGTGGCCCAGAGTGGGTGGGGAGCTGGGGGGGGTCACTGTGTATGGGAAGCTGATGCAGCCGAGAGTGGGTAGGGGAGCTAAGAGGTCCCACTGTGGATGGGGAGCTGAGGTATCTCAGAGTGGGTGGGGAGCTGGGGGATGCCCACTGTGGATTGTGAGCTGTGGTGGGGCTCAGTGTGGGTGGGGGAGCTGGGGCTTCCCAGTATATGTGGTGGAGCTGGGTAGGACTTGACCCCAGGATCTGGCGCCTCTGATTTTAGCTGCTACACTAGGTGTCCCTGGGCCCTCGGTATTCCCTCTTTGCAGCAAGCGTATTCAGAAGCTTCTTTGCCTTTTCCGCCAGAACCACTCTCCTCCTCCTTGTCCTCAGGCATCATGCACCACACGTCCTCTTCCTCTGCAAACTTATCCTCGGCCACATGGGCTCTGCACTCAGGAGGAAGATGTTCCTCCGGGGCTTGCCCGAGCTCTGCTGCCTGCTGACCTCACGCCTCGTGAACCCCCCGCCCCCCACACCCCATGTCAGCACCCAGAGGCGAGGTCAGCGTCCCCAGCCACGGCCGTGCTGGCCAGGCTGCAGCCCTCATCACATGCCTGCAGTCCGTCAGGGACGTCTGTCTCCCTGGTGACCTTCTGCTTCACATTAGGGTCTAGACAAGCTGTCTGTGGATTGGGCATGGAGGTTGTTTACAGCATTACCCATCCTAAAATAAGACCATGAAAATATTCTCTGGCTCTCCCGGTGGCTGGCAAGGAAACAGGCCTCCACCCCGTGGACTGTCCAACTCTGTAAGCAGAATCAGGTCACCCAGGGGCTTTGCCTGCTGTTTTTCTTGGGATTGGAGCTAGTTCCCCCATGAGAACTTGGCATCGGTGCCTCTGTTTCTGTTCCCGAGATAGCACCCCGCTTTGGGACCAGCCACCAGGGAGGATGCGCCACACTTAGCCCTACTTGTAGAGACTTGGTGTTCTTCCTTGTTGTCTAACTGGCTCAAAGGGATGTCTCTTTGCCACAGTGCGTCCTGACTTTTGATCTCCTGAAGCATGTTTTGTTGGTGCCACTGGTGCTGATGCCTCGCAGCCTCAAGCACCCTCACCAGCTCAGTGTCAGGCTGTGACGGCAGTGGGGAGCCTCCTTTGCCACCTGCCTGAGGGCAGGAGAAAACCTGCCGTGCCCTCTCTTCCTACTGAGTTGGAGGAAACAGGGATCAGCAACCAGTCGGAGCTCTGAAGTGATTTAAAGATGGATGCAGTGCCCTGGATGCAGGAGACTCACCTATTCACTGGAAGAAGGAGGTCAAAGGGAAAGAGGAAGCTGTCGGAAAGAGCTGGGTGCAGGGGGTGTTGGACGCCTCTCTCTGGTCACTAGACAAAGCGGGTGGAAGGAGTGACACTTACGAGCAGCCACTTGAAAGGAAGATACCTTCTAGCCCCAGTTGCTGCGGCCAGAGGACCTGGAATGTGGTACCAGCCCCAGGTGGCGGGACCAGATGTGGGAAAGACAGGAGTGGGGAGGGGTCCGGGGCCGCAGGACGGTATGCCAGCCTCGTCTGCAGGCCTGCGTTTGCCCTTGTGGGGAGTGGGCAGCCTAGGAGTCCCAGCAGCCCTGCCTCTCTGGGCCGTGTGTGTGCAGCTCTTCCCGTCGGCCCTAGAGACAGACCCAGCCCTTGTCTTTCACCCTGGGGTGAGGATGGTGGATGCCGTTTCAAAGAAGCACTTCCTGAAAATGCACAACCGCAAGTGTGCCGAGTCAGGATGAGTGTGGACCCTGGAGGGGACCCATGGAGTGGCAGAGGCTGAATTAGATCCTCTGAGGGATTGCTGGAAAGCGCGAGAATCCCTGCCCTCCCATCTGAGACAGATAAGTGAGGCGACCAGTCAACCAAGTGATGCTGACAGGTGGTCCCATTGTTGGTCCTTCAGTCCCACCAGGAAGGCTGAGATTTTTAGCATCTGTTTCATAGCGGTTGCTGCACATTTAATTGTCACAGCACCACTCCACACGGCAAGGGGGAGACTGTTTCCATAGTGGGTAACCCCAGCCCCCCAGCTGCAGCAGCATGGCCAAACACGGTGGCAGGATGTGAACTTGGCTTGGATGAGTCTGTCACCACTGCGGTCCTCTCCACCCCTTGCAGGCCCTGGCGCTGCACCCTCTGGGCTTGGAGGAGACCCCCAACTGCCGGGCCCCCTGCGAGGGGCGAAGGAACCTCCTGCAAAATCTCAACCACTAGTGTTTCTCTGGACTATAAATATCTTTTTAAATACTAATTCTTTCAACTTGAGATCATTTATGACAGCATTGAACATCTCTTGGTATCTGTAGCTGTAAGAAGTACTGGAACAGTGGACACTTAAATTATCTGTATCTTTCATGGGAAAAAATGCCCGTACTTTTACCAAAAATCTTAAGTGTGTGCCTTGCTCGGTATGGGTGTTTGTGATCGGGTCTTGCTGCAGAATGAGAGGCCAGGAGAGCAGAGCGAACAGCTGCTGGGGTCTGCACACAGACAGGCTCAGAAAGGGCGGCCTGTTTTGTTGAATCAAGAAGTGAGTTCTCTTGGCAAATGAATCTGCTGATTTTTGCTGTTGCTGTGACATGAAATTTCTTTAGAAAAAAATAGGTAAAGAATCAGAAAATGATCTTTTGGCCTGATTACCCTCCCTGATGGCTCTGTCATAAATGCGTGTGATTACACACCCTCACAGTTCATCCCGTGCAGAAGCTGTGACGGGCATGGAACGTGAACACCTGTGCTTTCGTAAAAGCCTGTGGACGTTCATGGAGGGAACTTTGGTTCCCTTCTATAGTCTTTTCATGTGTCTTTTTTTTTTTTGCATTTTAGAATGTTTTATGAAGTCATAACGTTGAAAAGTACCTATCAGAATTTTCAGTCTTGGTTTGAAGGGGTTCCATGCTTTGGCAAAGTCTCCTCCACCTGCTGGGGCAGGACCGGGTCTGTGCCTTTCCACAATCATGAAAGACTCAGCAGAGCCTTCCATACTCTTGTCCCCCTGCTGGCTGTGTCCTTTCTTGTCTCTGCGTCTCTCCTGGCCAGTCTGCCCACGCCTTGGCCTGGTGGGCACCCCTTCCTGTGCAGCCTGGAGCCAGCCTGGAGCCTGCCTGGAGTCTACCCTTCTCTTTCCATAGCTGTTTCATCCCTTTCTTGGGCTCTCGTTTCCTTCTCTTAACAAGCATGAAGGAAAAGCAATTTGAGTAGTAAAAAAAATGTTTTTTAAAAAATTTCAAGAATCACTGGAGGAAACCAAGGGAAGGCATTTTGAGTGTCTCCAGAGAGAGAGTTCAGTAAACATCCATCCCGTCACTGCTGTACAGCCAAGTCTCTGCATTTCTAGGAAAAAAGAAGACAGATGTGACCTCGCTGGGAAAGATTCTGAGTGGACAGCCTCCACTGGTAAATTTTATTTTAGAACCGAACACTAATGATGAACGCGGTTTACTTTCCCTTGCCCCAGCACAGCTTCATTGTTGTAATCCCACGTGGAGTTGCTTGGGAATCAAAGCAGCAGTGTCTCACCGCCCTGTTTCTAGATCCCTGGGTTCTCGGGGTTCATTTGTATCAGGAAACGCTGCACAGGTCCAGATGTCAGTGTTCTCTGTGATAGCACCACAGGAAGGGCAGGTAGAGAGAGCTGGCCCGTGGTGGGGACGCCGTCCCCTCCAGATGGCAGCAGTGCTGTTGTGACCTCAGTGTTAGGACCACTGGCTTCGAGCAGACCGTGGCCAGTGACAGTGGCAGATGGCACCGTCTCCACTGCAGCCCTTGGCCCCCTGTATTTTATCTGGTTCTAGACAAAGCCGATCTAATTGTATATTTGTTTAGACGTCCCTTGTGGCTCAGATGGTAAAGAATCCGCCTGTAATGCAGGAGACCCAGGTTTGATTCCTGAGTCAGGAAGATCCCCTGGAGGATGGAATGGCAACCCACTCCAGTATTCTTACCTGGAGAATTCCTCAGACAGAGGAGCCTGGCGGGCTACAGTCCATGGGGTCACAGAGAGTCAGACATGACTGGGCAACTACACTTCCACTTGCAGTTTATATTTACTATCCCGCAAGTGTTTTGTGTGTCTCTTCCGTGATCTCTGCAAAAAGCACTTTTAATAGCTGAAAGTTGTTAAGGAGTGTGTTTGGGGGCTGCACTCAGACGCTGGGCAGGGGCTGGATATTTGTGTGGTTTCCAGTTAGTTGGCTGTCCTGTGGGTGATGCTTCCCTGAGTGATGTGATGTAACGTTGGTCACGTTTTGATTCTTCCTCGGAAGCCAGGTTTCTAGCCCAAGTCCGTGGTGGTCTGGGGCTCCAGCCGCGTGTTGCGAGGGNAGCTGTGGTGGGGCTCAGTGTGGGTGGGGGAGCTGGGGCTTCCCAGTATATGTGGTGGAGCTGGGTAGGACTTGACCCCAGGATCTGGCGCCTCTGATTTTAGCTGCTACACTAGGTGTCCCTGGGCCCTCGGTATTCCCTCTTTGCAGCAAGCGTATTCAGAAGCTTCTTTGCCTTTTCCGCCAGAACCACTCTCCTCCTCCTTGTCCTCAGGCATCATGCACCACACATCCTCTTCCTCTGCAAACTTATCCTCAGCCACATGGGCTCTGCACTCAGGAGGAAGATGTTCCTCCGGGGCTTGCCCGAGCTCTGCTGCCTGCTGACCTNCCTCCTCCTTGTCCTCAGGCATCATGCACCACACGTCCTCTTCCTCTGCAAACTTATCCTCGGCCACATGGGCTCTGCACTCAGGAGGAAGATGTTCCTCCGGGGCTCGCCTGAGCTCTGCTGCCTGCTGACCTCACGCCTCGTGAACCCCCCGCCCCCCACACCCCATGTCAGCACCCAGAGGCGAGGTCAGCGTCCCCAGCCACGGCCGTGCTGGCCAGGCTGCAGCCCTCATCACATGCCTGCAGTCCGTCAGGGACGTCTGTCTCCCTGGTGACCTTCTGCTTCACATTAGGGTCTAGACAAGCTGTCTGTGGATTGGGCATGGAGGTTGTTTACAGCATTACCCATCCTAAAATAAGACCATGAAAATATTCTCTGGCTCTCCCGGTGGCTGGCAAGGAAACAGGCCTCCACCCCGTGGACTGTCCAACTCTGTAAGCAGAATCAGGTCACCCAGGGGCTTTGCCTGCTGTTTTTCTTGGGATTGGAGNGGCCAGCCCCGGAGGGATGCTGCTGGCTGGCCTCCTTGGGAGTCTGTAGTATGTCCAGAACCCACAGGAGGAAGATCTTTTCATCAAATCTGTGCCACTCGAAGCCTGACTTTAGATGCCCCTTTTTGCCTGTGTAATTAATTAGTCTGGGTGGGTTCTTTGTGCAGGTGTTTGGGGGTTTGATAAGCGGGCTCTGTGAACAGTAGTGGCACCTTTTCCTGACTTCTTGCTGTTCCAGCTGGGTGATCAGCTGGCAGCCATGTGGTCTCCAGTGTTTATTCTTTTTCTTCTGGGGGATGTTGGGCCAAGGTGTAGACTTCAGAGAACAGATAGCACCCTTCCTGCTCAGGGCTTTTCTGTCTGGAAATCCGTAAGCTGCCACACAAAGCTGAAGCTGTTGTCACAAGGATATCTCTTCTTTTATGGAAGAGAGGTTTTGTGTCTGAAATCTCAGCAGGTTCTGAGGGGACCTGGTTTGCGTGCCACAGGATGTTCGTTGGTGCCCTTGTGGCCCTCGCAGACGAGGTTCCTGGCCAGAGGTCAGCAGCGAGGTGACCCTGGCCTGCGGCTGTGTGGTACGGACTCTGACCCCCTGCTGTGTCATCTCTCCAGTCCTGCCCAAGTCTCCCCTGGGGGCACACACTGGTGCCCAGGGCACGGCTGGCGAGGAGGGTGAGCCACAGTGGCTCCAGCCTGCTGCCAGTGCCCGGAAGGATGCTGCCCAGGAGCTGGCCTGGCCTCCCAGCCAGCCTGGCCTGGGGGAGCTGCCAGAAGAGAGGTTAACGAGGACCCGTGATCTGTGCTCAGCAGATACTTATCATTAGTAACCAGGTACCAAGCAGGGGGAAAAAATCTTCAGTTTATTCCGTGCACACTGTTGTACGTACCAAGAACGTCATGAGCCTATGATGTGTGAGATGAGGAAACTGAACTGTGTTAGTGAATGAAGGGATGCGGGCCCTTCAAGAATTAAAGGAGCACCTAGTGCTAATAATCCCAAGTCATACACTAACTCAGGTGTCCTCAGCCAGAGTAAGAAGCAAAGAGAGTGTCGGGGATGCATGAGAAAAACCATTCTGGTAGAAAGACCTGCAGAGTGTAAAGAAGGCCTGTTCGGTGTCAGTTCTCACTGGTGCCATGCTGCGGTGACTCCTGGTTATTTTTAGGGTGGTTTTGGTCAGAAGCAGTGGAAGTCTCCAAATCCATCTCACCCTGTTGGGGGGTCTTGGGGCTCGGACGAGTGTGGCTTTCTCTGGATCTCCAGTGAGACTGTTCTGTCTCACCTGACAGCCCAAGGAGCTGCTTGTTCCTGTTCTTTTAGGAGCAGCTGGGTCTGTCGCCCCAACCCCCTGAAGGCCCTTCATTCCTTATTCTCCGCATCCACCTTCTCTGGAGTAATTCGGAATTCCCCTAATAAAGACAAGCAGCTTGTATGACACTGAGGTCATCACTGCAGGCGACTGTCACAGAGACCAGAACAGATGCCCTCCTGCTGTGGCCGAGCCCCTGGCGGCATCGTGGGGGCCTGCTGCCTGGCGGGCCAGGCCTCAGGGACCCTAAGGATGTCTACAGAGCTCCCAGCTGAGTGCTGCCGTTTTCTCTTTCTCCTGGATACCAGTCCACCTACTTTCATGGGTGCGGTGCTTGTTTTAATTTAGTTTTATATTGTCTTAGTCACTGAATCAATCTGATATGCAACCAGGAGCACACATCAGATCCACAAACTTGAAATCCAAACTCCTACCTAAAGACTCCAGAATAGGCAGGGTCCCTTCCCCAGGGAGACTCACGCAGACCCCCGAGGTGACACAGTCGAGCAAGCACAGCCTCAAGGCCTGGGGTCTTGGGTGGCGAGGGGCTGTCACTAGGTTCCAGGCTGCTGAGAGGTTGAATTTTATGGGAACCCAGGAGAGGCCAACTGGATTTCACCTCTGGGCGTGACAGGTTCCCCCATCAGAAGAGTGGTTTTGACCTTATAAAGCTGCTGTCGAAAACCACGTGGTTCTGGTTTCAAAGCAGAGATGTCTGTGCTCTAGAGCAGGCACCCAGAGAAGGAGCCAGCTGCTCCAACCATCAGAATACCATGAGCAAGCCATCATGGTTTATTCACTGTGCTCCAGCAGTTATCAGCTCCTTGGAGGAAGAGCTGAATTAGGGTCTTATCCTTTATTGCATGTGTGGACACTGGAGTGGCTTCTGTGCCTCTTCCAGGGAATCTTCCTGACCCCGGGATCGAACCCACAATGTCTGCATGGCAGGCGGATTCTTCACCACTGAACCACTGAGGAAGCCCTTGGATGTACACAGACGGAAATAAATTCTAGGTGGCATCAACTGCTAATAAAAATTCAACTCCTGGTGGGAGCTGCCTGTGCTTGAGACCCAGGATTGGCCTTGGGGTCTTTATTCCTGCTGATCCTGGAGCCATCCCCTCCATGCGAGAGAAGTCCTGCGTTGAAGTGAGACCACCAGAGGTCGACTCCCCTCCCCCAAAGGTCTTCACAAAGAAGCAGTCTCTCTCCCTCGTCTGCGTCCTTCCAGAGAAGCTAGCCTGTTCAGGTAGACCACACAGTGTGGCAAGTGGGGGCACTGGACACAGGTAAGAGTAGGGGCTCCATTGCCTGACTGTAGTCACCTGTGCTCAACCAGGGACCAAACCAGCAAACAAAAAATGAATTGTTTTCAGTTGTAAAAGTAACGCATGCTCACAGGAAGAGCAAAACGTGAGACTTAAATAGTACAAGGCAATCTACAATGAAAAGTAAGGTTCCCTTTCTCCTCATTTCCCAGCTCTCACCACATTCTTCAGGCATGAGCAGTGTGGATGGATGTTGTCTATCTTGCCCAGAAGTTACCTGTGTTATCACATTTCCGCCAAAAACCTCCTGGCGCTCCACTGAGTGGGAATCACACTTGGTTGAACCTAACCCTCTTATGACAAACAGTGTCACTGTTTGCAGTTCTTATTGTAAACAAAGCTGAAACGAACATTCTTGCATATGGGTCTTCGGTCACTTAATGGTGGAGAGCTGGGTGGTAAGATAGATGCTGGGTAGGTGGGCAGGTCGATAGATAGATATGCTGGTAAACTTAGACAGATTCTCAGCACAGCAGTTGCTAGTTAAAGGCTGCGTGTGCTTATGACTCTGTGCGTGTATATGAAGCTCACTGTTACAGTTGTCATCAGAGGGCTGTGTACCCTGTATAGTACGAGAAGGCCCTGGAGCCTGGCTGACCCCTGCTTAAGGAACAGAAGAACCCAGTCTGGGTGTCTTGTGTCTCATTTCACTGGCCCCCGAGCAGCAGTTAAGTCACTCCCCCGTGACGAAACCGACTCCAAGCCATCCGTCATTTCCATTGGCTGTTTCCGAAGCTTCAAGAAACTCTAGAAGGTATTTACTGAGCCTGTCTGGGAGCAAAGAGACAGACCCAAAGGGAGATGTGCAGCAGCGGCGTTTGCTTGCGCGTCGCCCTGGAAGCCCCTGAACTGGAGACCCCGGTGGCCGGAGGGCGGGGTAAGGTGCGCGCTGTCGCGTTCAGGTACTGCTCTCTCTTTGCCGTTGCATCTTCTGAGTCTGTGTTGGGTAGAGCCTTCTGCTTTCCTGGTTGTTGAGGAGTTGGTGCCCCTGGCATTTGGCTTATGTTTCTCCCTTGCGAATCCCTGGTCTAAGGGGAGCAGAGCTGAGCTTGCACAGATGGACGGTGCTGCAGCCCAGGGATCCAGCCTCGGCCCTCGGCAAAGGATTTCCCTTCTGTGGCCTGATTTTAGTTATGAAAATGCAGCAAACAGGGATGCCCACTGATACCAATGAACATGTTCTGCTTTTTAAGGGACTTCTCAGTGATTACCATCATTAACTCTTGATCTTTAGCAGTATTCTTGTAACTATATAATCTTGCTGTAATGGTAGGAAAGTTGACTTTCCCAAAAAGGAAGTGTTATTGGTGGTACAAAGGTTATTAGTATAAGGTCATTCCTAGCAGATGTGTTTTGGAGGGGATTTGGGGTTTTGAGAGTGAAAATTGTATCTACAGATACGTATTCTTGACTTTTAGTAAAAAGGTAACCCTGCACGGCAGCCATGTGGCTGCGATCTAGACTGGGGCTCACTGTCTGCATGCTCTGGACCCAAGGAAGGTCGAGAGGTTGTGGTCCTTTGTAACCTAGCCACTCACGTCTCTCTCTCAGCTCCTCAGATTTCACTTTTTCTAAACGTCCAGTAAATCTGTCAGTCTTCAGGAATATTGTGTTCTTTGCATCCAGCTGTGTGTCCTCCCCTGCCCGGCTCCCCCATACAACAACGTCAGTAGCGGGGCAGCGGCTGGGACGCGGGCCCAGTAGGCGCGAGCCACGGTCTGCATAGAATCTGATATCGCGCCCTCGTTGCGGGGGCGGGGATGCTGCTGGGGCCGCTGCTAGAGGCCCCCTCGTCCCTAAAGACCCGTAAGACCTCCCCTGCCTCTCAGGCCAGACGTTCGCTGAAACTGGATGCTGGTAAATACGTTGCAGAACTTGAGATAAAGATAGCACATTGGCCCAGGGCAGAGCCACGCTAGTCAGTGCGGCTCCGGGGGTCGGGGGGCTGATCTGCGGGGTGGCCTGCCCTGCCAGCACAGAACCGAGGGACAGGCAGTGGCGAGGGGAGGCCGTGTTGCGGCTCGCTCACGGGCTCTGCGCGGCGGGCGCCGGCGTGGACGTGGGCTTTCCCAGGGCAGGTGCGGCCGCACGCCTGTGTGAACCGAAGCTCGCCGTCTTTGCGTTCTGCGCATATTCCTGACCCCAACCGGTGCTGAACTCCTTGGTGCCTGCGGATCTGGGGTCTTAACCCTCCTGACAGTGAAAACAGATACAAATGGGGAAGGAGGAGGAGCCTCTTGGTGCAGAGCGCTGTCTTTGTGACCCTGCCCCTGTCGGTGACGGCAGGCGTGCGATGCTGATGGAGGAGGGGTCTGCGGGTCATTATTATCACACGATGTGGTTTTTAAACTTTTGCTTTGAAATAACTTCAAACCTATAGAGCAGCTGCAGTAACGACACAAAGCCCTCTTGTAGCTCTTGGCTCAGATTCCCCAGTCACTCACATGCTGCCCCATTTAAATCATCTTCCTTGCTCCTGTACATTTATGCCAGTATGTATAAATGTGTGTATAACAGAGCGCATGTAGCACACAGCAGTTACTAAAATTAGGGTGTTCGCATTAATAAGTGCTGGGATCCAAACCTTAGTCAGAGTCTCTAATTGTCCTTTTTAAAAAAAAAAAATTTATTGGAATCTAGTTGGCTTTTCAATGTTGTTAGTCTCTGCTGTACAACAGTGACTCAACTATACATATGCCCACTCTTTTTTGGATTGCTTTCCATTCAGGTCACCACAGAGTGCCGAGTAGAGTTCCCTGTGTTACACAGCAGATGCTCATTAGTCACCTATTTTATACGTAGTATCAATAGTGTATGTATGTCAATCCAGTCTCCCAATCCATCTCACCCGCCAGCCTTCCCCCCGGATCCACACATCCTCCCAGTGTCCTTTATGGCTTCTTTTTTTCTGGTTTATGAACCCATACAGGCCCCGTCTCTGCGCTGGTTTCAGTGTCTCTAATCTCCTTCCAAGTGGGGCCCAATCCGACCACTCCATGTCCTCCGTCACGTACGTGGTTACTTAGAGCCCTGTCTTGTCTTTGTAGGAGGTTTCTTTGGGGCCCCTTCAGACTGTACATGGTGGGCAGACCTCCTTCTAGGGACAGGAGTTCAGGACGCTGGGATGCTGGTTTCTCTGGTCACTGATGTTGGTATGTATTAGTCTAGTCAGCTAGGTTTCTCCATTGTGACATGGCTTCTTTCCCTTGTAACTAGAAAGGAGTTGAAAGGAAGGGAGCTTGGAGCCATGTTACACGCGTCCTCCTCCTCTTTCGGCCAGTCCCCGTGTGGTGGGTCATTCTGCGTTTATCAGTGGGCCTTCAGCCGTGAGGATGAGGAGCGCTTCTCTCCCAGCTGTGTCTGGGTATGCGTTTATTTGTCAGAAGAGCGGGTCAATTGTTACTGGATTCTGTGACTCATGGCCACTGCAGCCCTTATTTGGTTTGACCTCACATTGTCCCAGTGAAGTGGGGCCAACCCGGGCCCTGGATTATGTTCAGCAGCAATCATACCTCTGCCTACAGACAATAGTAGTCCCCCCACACACACACACCACTTGTGGCAAGCAGAGATATCTCAGACGTGGCCAAATGTACCTTGGAGGGGGTGTGGGGGTGGTGTCCAGCCTCCGTCAGGGACCACTCAGGGTGGGAAGGGGTACTGCTTTCTCTACTACATTTTAAGATTTGTAAGAGAAAACGTGGGTTCAGTTCTTCAAATAGATTAGCCAGGAGAAGTCTTCAAATTTGCTTTATTTCTCCTGGTGGCTTTCTTTATCCTTCTTTTTCTATGAGGAATAGAACCTGTACAAAAGTAGAATAGTGGTGAACCCCACATGCCCCCCTACCCAGACCCCACAACTGTCAAACCACACCCCCTTATATATAATGTTGTTTTGACCCAAATTCCAGCCATCATATTGTTTATCTACAAATCTTTTAGTCTATTTCTATAAAAGATCCAGACTGTTTTCTAAACAATACTATTAATACCATTGTGACACCTAATTCCTTAATCTCACTTTTGAAAAACTTTGTACTTAAGTAGGAATTGCATTTACACTGCACGTCTGCAACCCTAGTGCCATGAATTCCCTTACAAGGGCTTGGCTGTGGGAGTTTGCTCCCTCAGGGCCTCTGATCCACACTGAAAAACCCACTCCCAGGCCACCTTGCAAGTTTCAGCACCACATTCATGCCTCAGGGCTGCCTGCGCCCAGCAGAGCTAGAGAGAGAACCCAGTCAGCAGACCCCTTACAGGTCATCTGGCCAACCCCTGCTCTGGGCACAGCACAGCCTTCACCCCCCACAGGATGGACGGGCCATGATAGGGGCCTCTTTTCTCAAGGACCATCACTGCCTCTCATCGTGGGCTTCAGCGGCTTGAAATGCAAAGCAAACTTCAAATTCTTGGATTTTCAACTGATTAGACCAGAAACATTTGAAGGCCCCATAGAAGTCTCTGAGCTTAGCAGAAGCCCAGGGTGAGCTTCCTGCCAAGTGCTCCCTCTTCCCTGAATTGGTGCTGTGGACAGTCTTTGTCCTGCAGCCCGTGGGGAGGGGTTCTTTTAGGCACATGATGCCCCAGGAGGAGGAGTGGAGAGGAGTGTGTCTGGAATGAGCGGATGTGGGGCATTTGCTCTGGACTGTGGTGTTGCATGCATTTCTGTGAGTGACACCATCAGCTTGTGTAACACCCCTCTGTTTGGGGTTGAGGATGTCGAAGGTCTAGGGTGGGATAGCTCGTGCAGGGAGTGGAGAGCAGGAGCTTGAATCCCATGCTGGCAGCTTCTACAGTCCCCGTAATGAGGCACTTAGATAGCGTGGGGTTGGGGTTGGGGAGCGGGGTGCCTTGGACATCCAGGAGAGGGGGGCCAGCACCCAGCGCTTGTTGAGTGCTTGCTTAATGGAGGGTGGAGGCTCGGAGATGCTCAGAAGAGGCCTGTGCTTTAAGGAATAGTGCGCATTCTGCCAAACACATATCATCTCCTTTCTTGGAAATATTTCCACTATTAGAGGTGGTACTCTGGGAAAATTGGCATCCGGCCATTTATCCTGATAAAATAATTCATGCCACACTCCAAGACTCATGTAAAGATGTGCCAGGGTGCTCTGTGAAAAGAAGGATCACTGGGAAGCCACTGTGTGGGCAGCCCTGGGACAGCACTGCCTTCCCCACAGCCGTGAGCAGAAACCCCCCACTCGCACTAACACACCAGAGAAATACAATCACCTGGGCACACCGTGGTGTTGCTGGTGTAATGTGAAGCTGACACCACGATTGCAAAACCTCAGACGCCGTCTGAGCCCAGTGGTGGCCATGCATCTATTTATAAACAGCTGTGCAGGGGAAGACAGGAAGGACACGCTCGAGAACTGTAACTGTGAATCTGGGCGTTGTCAGTGATGGTCACATTCTTTCCTTTGTCCCGTATGTGTTTTCCAAACATGTTACAGTGAAACCTGTGAGAAAAGATGAATGTGTCTGTGTTCCCCTGAATGACTTGGGTTTGAACATGGGCACTTTTCAGCACAAACACGACAGTGCTACTGTAGCTGGTGTAGGGCTGGTTGCCAACTGAAAGCTACACTCAGACCAGTCTCTCTGTTGTATGCATGTGTGTACACACGTGTGTGTGTACATTTGTGTGTATGTTCATACATGTGAAGGACAGGGAAGCCTGGCATGCTGCAGTCCATGCAGTTGCAAAGAATCAGACGTGCCTTAGCAGTTGAGCAACAACAAAAACGTATGTGTCTGTGTCAGGATGTCCCCACTGTGTGACCCCGTCTGCTCCATGTATGTGTCTGTGTCAGGATGTCCCCGCTGTGTGACCCCGTCTGCTCCACGTATGTGTCTGTGTGAGGATGTCCCCTCTGTATGACCCCGTCTGCTCCTGACTTGGCATATCCTGGAGGCCACCAGCCTTGTCCTTACACAGAGCTCAGAGCGTGGGAACACCTGTGTCGCCTGCACCCTGAGTGACGTCCTCTCCTTTACATTGTAAAGCGGCCACCCTCCACAGCTCTCAGAGCCGCGGGCAGGCAGGCAGGACGGGGCAGCTCTCGGCAGAGACTCGCACACCCCCTGCACGACCCAGAGCCCAGCCGTGGTGTCTAGTCCTGGAAGCTTGCGGGGAGGGGAGGCTTGTAGGTGAGAATGGCATGGCGCAGGGCTGCAGAGTCACAGCACGTCGCTGCGGTGGAGTGGAAGCCTCAGCTGCGCTCTAGGGCCCAGGAAGAAGGGAGGTAGGTATGGCAGGCAGAGGGGAGCGCCTCCCTGGGTGAATAGGCAGTCAGAGCAGCAAGCCAGGCCAGGCCCCAGGCGCTCTGCAGAGAAAGAGGTGTGAACAGATGCTCCCAGGACAGCTCAGGACACTGCTAGTGGGGGCCAGGTGGGCCCCGAGAGCAGCCCTGTGCGTGCAAGGATTCTGACGCCCAGAGAAGCACTGAGAATCTTCTCTCAGCTCCATGGAAGTGGGGCCCATCGGTTCCTCTCTACCTCAACAAAGGAGAATAGGATTTGGGGGAAGAGGGGCAGCGGTGAACCATTTTTGAAAGCTTTATTGAATTTTATAATATTGCTTCTGTTGTTTATGTTTTGATTTTCTGCCTTTGAGGCTTGTGAGATCTTAACTCCCCAACCAGGGATCAAACCCAAACCCCTTCACTGGAAGGCAAAGTCTTAACCACTGGACCGCCAGGAAAGTCCCTAGGATGTTTTTAAAACAGCTGTTATTTTCATTTCCTATAAGACACCACTGTGTACAAATTGCTTTTCTCAAAGTAATAGGCTGTATGTATCTCTTCTAGGAAGCTTGAAAAGAAATATAGGTGAGCCAGTCAAAATTGATTCTTCCAGATAGTGACTTTGAAGTGCCAGCAGGCAGCCTTGCGCCCTGAATCTTGCCCACAAACACCAGGCAACGAGGATGTCTGTGGGGTTTCCAGATCTGTGCTTGACTTCCAGGAAATACTTTGTGAGTTGTTTTTAGAACTTTAATTCCTTTAGAAAGGATTGTGAGGACTTATAATATTTTTAATTATCTCTGAAACCTAGAAATCAATAAATTATAACACAGACCCTTGTTTTTTTTTTAAAGTCCCTTTGGGTCTGTGTTGTTGAACAGAATGATGCTAATGTTGTTACCGCATATGGTGGGCCCATGTGATCGTCTCTAGCGGCTTCAGTTGTCATTCCTTGTGGCTCAAAAGAACATCCGTTTCGAACAGAACTGAAAACAGAAGTCAGTGGAATTACATTCTTTTCACTAAAACAAACCCAGCCCAGCCCTGGCTCTGCCCTAATCTGAAATACATCTAATTTCGTCCTCCTTTGCTAGGCCCGCCCCACATGGGGGTTTTGAGCGCCCCCGGGGTCAGCAGCCTCGGGTAGCTCCCGGGAAGCCTCTTGCGGACAGAGAGAAAGGCAGTNAATACATCTAATTTCGTCCACCTTTGCTAGGCCCGCCCCACACGGGGGTTTTGAGCGCCCCCGGGGTCAGCAGCCTCGGGTAGCTCCCGGGAAGCCTCTTGCGGACAGAGAGAAAGGCAGTCAGCGGAGGCCCTGCTTCAGACCTGGGCCCCAGCGGCCCCGTCTGCTCCCTCTGGGAGAGCCGTCCTTCAGTCCCGGGGCTTCCACCCTGGTCTGGTTGGGAGAGAGGGATGCCGGCCTTGCAGGGAGTTCGCACGGGGCCCCGCCGCGGCCTCTGCAGTGCTCGGGATTGTCCCTGCCGCTGCCCAGGCGCCACTGGCTTTGCTGTTTTCCCTCCTCACAAGCCCGGCCAGACCAGAATTTCCTCCGCACCTCCCAACCCCATCACCCAGTCTTCTTCCCTTTTGATATTTTTTTTTAATTGAAATATAGTTAGTTTACAATATGTTGGTTTCACTTATACAACAAACTGATTCATCTTGCCTGGGGAATCCCATGGACAGAGGAGCCTGGCAGGCTACAGTCCCGAGAGTGGCCAAGCGATGGAAACGACTGAAGCGACTGAGCACAGAAAGCACGTGTATATGTATCTCCTTGTTCACACTTCTCCGTTGTAGTTTATTACGAGACACTGGATGCAGTCCCCTGTGCTGCACGGTAGGACCTTGCTGTTTATGTTTCATATGTAGCACTCTATCTGCAACCCTCAAACTTGTGATTAATCCACCCCTCCCTTTCACCTTTGGTAACCAAAAGTTTTCTTTGTCTGTGAGTCTGTTTCTGTTTTGTAGATGAATTCATTTGTATCACTTTTTTTAGATTCCACACATAAGTTATATGATATTTCTCTTTCTCTACCTTACTCCACTCAGCAATCTCCGGGTCCATCCATGTTGCCGCAGATGGGATTGTTTCACACTTTTGCATGGCTGAGTAGGATCCCATTGTATGTCTGTACCACAGCTTCTTCATCCATTTCTCTGTCAATGGATACTTGGGTTGTTTCATGTGAATAGTACTGCTACGAGCATGGCGGTGCACATGTCTTTCCAAATTAGAGTCTTCATCCTTTCTGAATACGCACCCAGGCTGGGATTGCAGGATGGTGTGGTGGCTCTCCTTTCCAGATGCTTTTAGGAACGTCCACTCTTCTCCACAGTGGCTGTGCCGGCACAGCGGTGTTCTCTTCTCTCCACGTCCTCCCCTTTGGTGGTTGTCTGTGGACTTTCTGAGGCTGGCCATTCTGACCCATGTGAGGTGGCCCCTCACTGTGGTTTTGATTCACATCTCTGTAATCAGTAGCGGTGCTGAGCGTCTTCCAGTCTGGCCTCCCTTGCGATAGTGACCTTCCCACCTGGATGCCCCCTAGTGGCCCTTGGATACAGCCTGGCTTCTCCCTAAGGGTTTACCCCCCAGATTTACAGGAGGCTTCGGGAGTTAATGAGAAGCCCAGCTTACATCCTCACTTTGAAAATGTATTTAAGCAGGACCCAGAGGGCTTTTGAACTGAGAAAAAAATTGGATGATAAAGAACTGAGACAAGTGCTCAGCTCAGACCCGGCAGGCTCCCTGGGTCCTGTGCCCAGGGCGGCCTATCTACTTGGCTCAACCCCAGCACTGAGAGGCCGCCCACCCCCCGGAGATGCCCTATACCTCGGCCAACCCTGAGACAAAGGGCTAAGAGGCCTCCGCTTGCCGTTTTCACAGATTGGTCTCTGCCAGTGTCAAGAGTCTGCAGGATTCAGACAAGACTCTGACCTGCAAGGCCCCAGCAGGAAATGTCTGGTCCCCGAAGCAGAAATAACAGTGGCAGAAGGGAGGTGGCCCACCGTCTGTCTGCCTGTTGGGGGCCTTGGACGTGATGTATCTTCAACCCCAGCTCTTCTTAAACTCCTTCCTGCATGTTTGCACAGATCCAAGCTCTTGCTCCCCTCTCTGTACAGTGGATTCAGCAAAGTTGTCAACAGAGCTGCAGGAAAAACAGAACCTCTGTTACCACATCAAGGCTTTTAGGACGGGCTGCGGCACCAAGCCAATCAGAGGACTGCATATAGTAGAACCTTCCTCCCCCCATGAACCCTGAGATGGAGGAGTCTCAAGCTATTGACGTAATTACCCCTCTCTAATATTATTTTTTTAATTCAAAGTTTATTTATTGTTATTATTTATACAGCAAGAAAGCAGTGCAGTCCAGGAGTTTATTACAAATTTCAGAATTGGAATTCCACATGAAGATGGCATACATTCTCATATTTTCTAAGTATATAAGGAGGTGCTAGGTTGAACACGATTTGCTCTTTTTTTAGTTTTTTTGCTTTTTTGCTAAAATTGTTTTACTTTAGATCATTTATATACTAGGATATAGTTGATTTACAGTGTTGTGTTCATTGCAAATGATTCAGTTAATACATATACATAGATCTATCCTAGGCTTCCCTGGTGGCTTAAGTGGTAAAGAATCTGCCTGCAATGTGGGAGAACTGGGTTTGATCCCTGGATTGGAAAGATCTCCTGGAGAAGGAAATGGCAACCCACTCCAGTATTCTTGCCTGGAGAATCCCATGGACAGAGGAGCCTGGCGGGCTACAGTCCATGGGGTCACAGAGAGTCAAACATGACTGAGCATCTAACACTTTCATTTTCATATCTAGTCTTTTTTCAGATTCTTTTCCCATATAAGTTATTCTGTAATAAATGGCAGTTCTGTCTTTAAAAGCAATTAGCTACTTAATTTCCTTTGCAGTGCAAAAATGGAAGATTCAGCAGTTGGCTTTTCCGAGTTATTGTTCCCACTGAATCTCAGCGATCATGAGGTCTGCTCTCTTAATTGCAAACCGGAGTCAGTCATGGCTGTCTGGGTCTAGTCCCTCATCCCTCGCCTGTGTCTCAGGCCTTCAGCGAGCTCCTGCCTTGTCCCCAGCTCCTCAGCGCATGTGAGGGCACCCTGGGGGTAGGCAAAGGGGGCCGGGAACTTTTCAGAAGAGGCTCCCGTTAGACCTAGCCAGGCTGACCCCGTGAGGCTGCTGCCAGATCCCCTCTTTACAGGCACAGAGAGGCCGGGCCCAGCCAAGTCCCCGTGGCTAGCTGCTGATGAGGCTGGATTGCAGTGGGTCTGATTCTCCCCAGAACCCCTGCCTCGGCCAGGGGAGTCATGAATGATGCTTCCCCTTCCATCACTGGGGTCACAGAGCCAGGGAGTGACCAGTCCAGACTAGCACTGCTGATCTGTGCTCCGAGTCCCGGCCCCCCCACCACCTCGCAGGACCCAGATCCGTGTGTTCCCCAAACAGGTTTACCCTGAAGCCCTGTATGCCCTTGGGGACGATCTCATCCTGGCTGAACTGTGAGTTAGTGGAGTGGAGGCCTTGGCAAGCTAACAGGAAAGAAGCTCCTGCATCCCGCCCTAACAGGACCATGAGCATCTCACTTGGGAGCTTAGCCTGCTCCCCAGCATCCCTCAGCCCAGGCCTGCTGCACCAAAGGCTGAGATGGAAGACCTTCACTTGTTTCCAGAATGAGCCTGGCCCTGCCCAGTTGCTGACTGCAGGAGTGGTGGGCACAGGGCAAGATACCCCTTCTGGAGCTGCTGGCTTTAGAGGCTGGCAGTTCCAGCAGCACCTTCCTTTGTGCGTTGGTGGGTTACACTCTCCTCTAGAGCTCATCATGCTCCCTGGGTGAGACTGTGGGTGTGTATGGTGGCTTCCTTGGCTTCCTGCCTTGGGGCCTGTTTAATCTGGTCAGGTCAGCAGGCCCTGGTGACTTGGGAGAGATAACTGGATGGCCCTGTGTCAGGGGCGGAGCTGATAGTGCGGGATCTGAGGTCCTGTCTTGGCAGCCTGTGACCCTTGTGTCTGTCTGTGTCACAGGCTACCGCCTGCCTGCCCCACCCCAGCAGGTCCCTGGCTCTGGGGATCTGAAAACTGGGAACGTGGCCATATGACAAAGCACATCTTAGATTTTAATACTAGGTCTATATTTAGACCTCTGGGGGCACGGTCTTGGAGCAAAGGGAAGTGAAGAAAGAGTTTAAAGGAAAGTGCAGTAAGACGGAAAAGAGGATTTAAAAGCTGCTGCTATAGCTGATGTAGGTAGGAAAACACTTGGAGAGAGACAGGAAACACACTTCAACCTAATTTAAACTTCCTAGGGAAGATAATATTCGTTGTAATCACAGATAAGTTTACTTAGAAACTTAGGAAAGAAGGAAAATTAGGAACATGCTGATTTGGTTATTTGTATGTATGCAGTGCTGTGAAAGATTTATATATTTATAATTTACATATTTATGATTATATAAGTACTTATATGTAGTTAGCATATAAGTTGTATGAATTCTTTTTCTAGGTTTGTTTTTCTTTTGTATTACTGTATTTGTTCATACAGAGTTTTTACCTATACACCAGAGACATGTTTTCTTTATTAAAATTCCATTTTTTTTTTCCCACAAACTCAGTCATGTTATCTATATTTGAATATTTAATTGGTTTCGGAGAAGTAGAACTGTCATTCAGTGAAACATCAGTTCCAGAAAAGACATGGAGTGGGTTTCATTCATGGTGAATGTGAGTTATAAGCAGGCTCCTGAGTCCTGATCCCAACTAGCCAGGTTGAAGGGCTGGTGGAGAGGTGGTGGGGACAGTGGTCTTGTCTGCCCTCTGGCTCGGAGACTCTAAGTCTGCAATGGACAGTCCTCAGGGGAACACACCCTCCCTGTGGACTTCGTCTTAGCAACTCACTGTTTCCTGTGAGACTCTCGAAGTGGAGAGAAATGTTCAAATTCTGCACTTAATCAAAACTCGAGAAAAAGGACTTGGAGTGGGGAGGGAGGGCGTGGAGCCAGCTCCTCAGGACCAGCTGACACTCGGGCCGCAGAAAGCTCCAGCTCCAAACTCGCAAGTGATAGCATGCCTTGCAGGGCTCAAGGTTGCTGGGAGATTTGGCAGCCAGGCCTGAGTTCAGAGAACACACGTGCTCGGGCCAAGCATCCTGCCTGGGCGTCACGACTGTGGGGAGGAGTGAGCCGGCGTTTTGCTGGAGCACTGGTCTGAGCCTCGTGTTGTTGTCCTGTTGTCATCACCTCTACCTCGGGCGGGAGCACCGAGTAGGGGAGCGATTGCATCAGGCCCAGGCAAGGCCCTGATTGGTCTGCCCCGCGTGGCTTGATTCACGAGCTAGAGGACCGAGCCGAAGGCAGCCCTGTAGCAGCTGCCCTGCTGCCCAGAAATAGCCTGCCCACCAGGCCTCTGTCGGTGGGTCAGTGTCCGGAGTCGGGGTCCTGCCTGCCAGGGACAGTGGGAAAGGCTGGGGATACACTCCCCTTCAAGACACAGTCTTGATTTAAAATGCCATCTTGTTCCTCTGACTGCTTTTTCAATGCTGTTGAGGTAAGATTTTTTTAAGCGTCTCGTGTTTCCTCTCAAGGCTACACCCCTACTGATTTTGCAGCTGGGGCAGAGAAAATGTTTGGTCCTCTGGATTTTTGCTTGGCCATTCCCCTGTCTGGGAGCTGCCCATAGGTCATGGCTTTGAACAGCTCTGGGAAAACAAAGCTGGCTTGGAATTTTGTAGGGGGAGGGCCAAAGAGTTTGGGACTGCCCTTTTCAGTTGTTTGAATTTCGGCATGTTCATATTCCTTTTCTCGTCTTCTTCCTGAGCTACAGTGAGCGTGAGGCGGGTAGGGAATGACGGGAGGAGGCGGTGGGCACTGCCTGCGGCACTGGGGACCCTTGAAAGGGAGAGCAGCTGGAGTCACCCAGAGTTAGGGATTCCTGCGGGACATCTGTTGCTTTCAGTCGGTTCAGCTGTAAACTGTCCAACCCCAAGACCCCCAGCAGCATTAAAAGGAAATCTGGGACTTCCCGAGACAGACCATGGAAAAGCAGCTCATACGCTGGTTTGGCCATGTGTCCCGGAGGTCTCCTGGGTGTTTTCAGAGCCTGTGTTGGAATCCTATCTGTCCTGTGCGTCTGCAGGGGGATGAGAGGGGAGTGTTGATGGGTGCAGCCTGCGGTCACCTGCTGCTTGGAAAACCAGTAATACATGTTGGAGCACTGTCATCTGTAATTTTCCCGTTGTGTGTTATATCAGTGTTCATTTCTGAAGACCCGAAGTTGTTCATCTGCTGGTGTCGCCTTCTTGTGTTGCAGGATGTTAAAGTCTTCAGTGAAGACGGGACAAGCAAAGTGGTGGAGATTATGGCAGACATGACGGCCAGGGACCTGTGCCAGCTGCTGGTTNATGACAGTGCTCCAACATGTATTACTGGTTTTCCAAGCAGCAGGTGACCGCAGGCTGCACCCATCAACACTCCCCTCTCATCCCCCTGCAGACGCACAGGACAGATAGGATTCCAACACAGGCTCTGAAAACACCCAGGAGACCTCCGGGACACATGGCCAAACCAGCGTATGAGCTGCTTTTCCATGGTCTGTCTCGGGAAGTCCCAGATTTCCTTTTAATGCTGCTGGTGGTCTTGGGGTTGGACAGTTTACAGCTGAACCGACTGAAAGCAACAGATGTCCCGCAGGAATCCCTAACTCTGGGTGACTCCAGCTGCTCTCCCTTTCAAGGGTCCCCAGTGCCGCAGGCAGTGCCCACCGCCTCCTCCCGTCATTCCCTACCCGCCTCACGCTCACTGTAGCTCAGGAAGAAGACGAGAAAAGGAATATGAACATGCCGAAATTCAAACAACTGAAAAGGGCAGTCCCAAACTCTTTGGCNCGCCTCCTCCCGTCATTCCCTACCCGCCTCACGCTCACTGTAGCTCAGGAAGAAGACGAGAAAAGGAATATGAACATGCCGAAATTCAAACAACTGAAAAGGGCAGTCCCAAACTCTTTGGCCCTCCCCCTACAAAATTCCAAGCCAGCTTTGTTTTCCCAGAGCTGTTCAAAGCCATGACCTATGGGCAGCTCCCAGACAGGGGAATGGCCAAGCAAAAATCCAGAGGACCAAACATTTTCTCTGCCCCAGCTGCAAAATCAGTAGGGGTGTAGCCTTGAGAGGAAACACGAGACGCTTAAAAAAATCTTACCTCAACAGCATTGAAAAAGCAGTCAGAGGAACAAGATGGCATTTTAAATCAAGACTGTGTCTTGAAGGGGAGTGTATCCCCAGCCTTTCCCACTGTCCCTGGCAGGCAGGACCCCGACTCCGGACACTGACCCACCGACAGAGGCCTGGTGGGCAGGCTATTTCTGGGCAGCAGGGCAGCTGCTACAGGGCTGCCTTCGGCTCGGTCCTCTAGCTCGTGAATCAAGCCACGCGGGGCAGACCAATCAGGGCCTTGCCTGGGCCTGATGCAATCGCTCCCCTACTCGGTGCTCCCGCCCGAGGTAGAGGTGATGACAACAGGACAACAACACGAGGCTNTTTATTCTTTCTCTGATTCAGAGATGGATTGACATAGGGAATCCATCCTAAAGGAATCCATTCCTTTAGGGAACAACAGTTCATTATAGCCAAGTAAAAAGGGGGGACAAAGAAGGAGAGGAGCAAATAAAATCATAAAAATGACAAAGAATATTTGGATGCTGTTTGACAAAAAGAAGTCAGTGAGCGGAATTACAGACACTAAAAGTCCCCTCAGAAGGGTCCTCCTCACTTTGTCCCATTGGCTCCTTTTTCGTGAGCAGTGAGCGTGCCCGTGGTCCTAGTGCCTAGGTCCTGTAGGTGTTTCTGCAGGCTTAGATACACCAAGTCCAGCAGCGTCCGGGGAAACCTCCCACTGTCCACAAAGAGCTGATCCATTCCCGTCCCTGGGTCTGCCCTGCCTGTTCTTCTCTTTGTGATCTAAGCCTATCATTTTCTTTCTGATCTGTTGTTCTGTAGGTGAAAGTCTTAGTCTATTTATCCACCAGCGCTAATGGTCAGACACCCAATAGTGGGAAGAGGAAGGTCGGGCAGCCTGTTTCAAGCTTTACACGGGGCAGGGTTGCGGGAGCACCTTTGAGAGCAGCCTGGGTGTCTCGGCATGATTCCCTTGCGTGGGGTGTTCTCTGTGCTAGGTGGTGTTCTTGTGTTCCCAGGACACCCGGCACACGCATCTGCCGCCTCTCCCCCAACCATTCTCAGGGCAGAGCCACCAGCCCCATCTCCCCTGTCACTGACTCTCTCTTCAAAAGCTCACAGTCTTGTCAAGTGTATGGGGTCTCCAGCCTCTGAGGGTACCCTCCGCAGAGCAGCATGCTCACAGAGGCACAGGAACAGGTGGCAGCTGCCGGCATGAGTGGGCGGCACCTCTGGCTGGTAGGACCCTCCCTGCCCTCCCCCGAACTGGGCTTGTGGCCACAGCCAGGTACGACGGCCCTCCTGGCGCTGCTGTGGGCTCCTACAGTGCTGGTCCTGTGGCACTTTGGCGTAAAGGCTGGGACAGAGCCCTGAGTGGTCAGTGGTCTTAGGTGACTGTTTCACGTGTTTCCTGATTTGGGTTTGTTCCTGGTCAGATGAGAAGGGTACGGCAGCCGCCCTTTGGAAGGCCCAGTGCATCCAGACCCCGACATCTGCACGTGCAGACAGCAGTCGTGGGAGAAGCAGCTGCCCACCCTCAGCCCTGGTGCTCACAGGTGCCTTTGCAGGCTGACCCTCGTCTCTGTCTCTATGTCTGGTACATCTCAAAGCCACCAAATGACACCCTTTCCCCACTAAAGGATACACCTAGCAGGAAGCTGCTTGTTGGGCAGATCTTGACAGCAGGATGTTTTCTGGGGGCATGTTTTGCTTCTCACAATTCCCCATAGCCAGGCGACGCCCTGGGCAACTGTTCAGTGCTCTGATCTGTGCCATGCGGGCTGTGGTGCTCTGAGGGGCTGCATCCTGGTGCTGTTGGATGGGCACTGGGTCTGCTGGCCCCACCCCACCTGCTGGGGCTGCCCGGGTTTCTGCAGAGGAGCCCTGTGTCTGCTGCATGGCCACAGAAGTAAAATAGGCTTTTTAAAAAAGAGTTGAAGTTTAGTTGATTTACAGTATTGTATTAATTTGTGCTGTACAGCAGAGTGACTCAGTTCTACACACACATATATATTCTTTTTTGTACTCTTTTCCATTCTGGCTTGTTGTAGGCACTGTGCTGTATAGTAGGGCCTTGTTCACCCATCCTGTATATAACAGTTTGCAACTGCTAATGCCAGCCTCCCAGTCCTTCCCTCCCCCAGCCCCTCCCCCTGGCAACCACAAGTCTGCTCTCTGTGTCTGGGAGTCTGTCTCTGTTTCGTAGATTTGTTCATTTGTGTCGTGTTTTAGATTCCACATGGAAGTGGTGTCGTATGGCGTTTGTCTTTCTCTTTCTGACTCACTTCGCTTGATACGGTAATCTCTGGGTCCATCCATGTTGCTGCAAGTGGCGTTATTTCGTTTCACTTTTATGGCTGAGTGGTATCTATTGTATATATGCGCCACACCTTTGCCCATTGCTCTGTCAATGGACATTTAAGATGTTTCTGTGTCTGGGCCTAGTGGAGTCAGCAGAGTGACCCAGGGCAGAGAAGCAGCTGCTGCTGGGACCCTTGGCAGTCTGCTTATGCTGGTGTGTATGGTTCTCCCAGGGTTGCTGGGCCGGGAGGACAGGAGCCTGCCTGGGACATGGCGTCTGGGTACCCCATGCAGCTGGTAGCTCCTGTCCGGAGGACCAGGTCATTGCTGCCCACTCTTTTATTTCTCCTTATTCTACCTGTTATATGTGTGGGTTAGTCACTCAGTCATGTCCGACTCTTTGCAACCCCATGGACTCCTCTGTCCATGGAATTCTCCAGGCAAGACTACTAAAGTGAGTTGCCATTTCCTTCTCCATATTTTACCTGGTGAAAAAACCTTAATTCTATAAACAAACCATCATCAGGCTATCGGGTTGTAGTTGTTTTCCCCCCATAGCTACAGAAATATTTTTCTCTGAATTAAAATCTTCAGGAAAGTCATGAGTTTGTTTTAAATGGAAGGCATGTGCTGATTCCTATCTTGTTGGTGGTGGTGTCTATTTTTATTTTATTCTATTTGCTGACCCCTGTCTTGGTGGCAGATGGAGCTGTTTTAAGCATGCTCGGGCTGCCCTGGTTCCTCTCTTCTGTCCTTGGGAGACCGCAGGCAGTGCATGTGGTTTCTGAATTGCTGGCCAGTTCCCCTCACATCTGGGGCCTGTCGATGGGCAGGCAGCGCCCGGTCTGGCCCATACTGAGGTGCCCGAGCTTTCGGTCCATCAGGGGGAGGAAATTCAGGCTTTGAGCATGTCTCTACCAAGGAATCCTGCCCTGAAATCAAACCAAGGCTGAGTGTGCTCTGCATGCCTCATACCCGGCTCAGACCAGCACCCTGGGGACCGTGTCCTTCATGGACAGGAATTCTCCCACGTTCTGAGATGGCTTTGACTCAGAGTGCTGTCGCCCTCCACTTCATCCTTCCCTGAAGATGAGACTTTCTGGGGCTTCCCGGCTGGCAGTGTAAGAGGAGGTGGGGGCTGGGAAGGGCTGACACGGCCCTTTGGGTCAACTTCATAGTACCTACTCCTCTACCGTTTTGGCCTCGGTTCACACTCGAAGCTACCCTGGGCTCCCGCTGGTCGTTTATTGCATTAGGAAATGAGGTTACTTCCCCACCACCCCGTCAGCAGGCTGCGTGTGGGCACGTGGGGGGCGCCAGCCATGGAGCGGAGTGCCTCCTTATCCTCCCCATGGAACCAGAGTGTTCAGGCTATGAGGGAGAGCCTACCTCAGGTAGATGACGCGCCCAAGTCCTGCGCCAAGGAGTGTGTGTGTGCGTGCTTGCATGAGGGCCATGTGATGTGCATGTGCTTCCCAACAACCCAGTCCAGCTGTGAGAGCGGCTCCAAGATGAGTGTGGTTAGCGTGGGCTCTGGCACTCAGCCAGGTATGGGGACAGGCTGCCTGCTGGTCGCTCCCCTGCCCCGTGTTCACCCCCAGGCGGCTGAGTTTCTTGCAGTCAAAGCTGCACCCTGCCTGCTGCGCCTCTATCCGCCCACCTGTGCATCCTCCATGCTCAGAGCTCCCCCGCTCTGCCTTTAGGTGTTTTCCCAGTTGTTAGAGTCCCTGTTCTTTTCGAGAGTTGACATTTCTTAATTTAAAAGCAAAATCATTCACAGAGAGTCCTTTTTAGAGATAGTTTTTATTTGGCTGTGCCAGGTCTTAGTTGTGGCACATGGGTCTTAGTTGCCCCACACATGTGGGATCTTAGTTCTCTGACCAGGGATTGAACCCACGTCCCCTGCATTGTAAAGCAGGGTCTCAAGCACTGGACCACTAGGGAGATCCTATAAAGAGTCTTTATTGACTCTCTCCTTAAGCTTTGTTGATGCCAAGTTGAAAAGAAGTATGCAAAAGCAAAGACTGACCTGAGTTCCTCCTACTCTGAGTCCTAAGACCTCTTATGCGCTTGATACCGCATTAAAGTGAGATTTCAATTTAGTTTAGCTCTCAATCTCATCTTCGCCATGATGCTTAAAGAATGGAAAAGTCGGGTTTTGTATTTGGTTGCGAGGCTGCCTGTTTCATCTCCGACAATACTTTCTCCTGCAGAGCGGTGCTTGGAAGACCATGAGCTGGTGGTCCAGGTGGAGAGCACCATGGCAAGTGAAAGTAAATTTTTATTCAGGAAGAATTATGCAAAATACGAGTTTTTCAAAAATCCCATGGTGAGTTTTATCCCTTTGGATTTGGGGTTTGGAACTCTGGAAATATTGCAAGTATAAACTACTTGAGTTTCATTGTAGCTGATCACAAAATAGCTGACTGAGATGTAGTGGGAGGCACATGGTTTGAGAATCAGTGTTGCTAGTTAACCCAGCAATACTGGCTCAAAACTGTCTCTCTGATGCGTAATTGAATGCCTTTGTTCTGACCAAAGTAACCATCTCCTTTTCCCAAAAGTAACAGTGGGTGAGGAGGTCAGTCTCTAAATGGAGAGAGCGAGCTGGGGTGAGCTTCTTCAGTTATTTTGGAAGTTCTTAGTTCAACTGGAGCAACTTGGTCAAATACTCAGTAAAATAAAAACTCATTACTCTCGGCACGTAGCAAATATTGCTTTGGGATTATTGGGGGAAGAAGCAGTAGAGAAATCAACATCTGGGTATATTAAGCTAGTTTCTTGGAGTTTTCTGTTTTGGGGAGCTGGGGTCCTTGCCTTGTGGGATGTCAGCATGGGGAAACTCATACCTGCTGTGGCGTGTGCCCCAATCCTGAGTCACAGCAGCAGTAGCTGGGGGAAGTCCCAGTGCCTACTTCTGGTCCTGATAGTTGAGCTGCTTTTTTATTGAAAAGAAGAGATTTGATAACTGCTTTTGGATAATGCACCAGAAATGGCTTCTTCACATCCCCGTGCTCATGTCCTGGTTTCAGGAGTTCTTTGTCTTATGCACCCACCTGTGTCCTTGAGTTAGGGAGCAGGGCAGCCCTCTGCCCNCCCTCAGAAGGGTCCTCCTCACTTTGTCCCATTGGCTCCTTTTTCGTGAGCAGTGAGCGTGCCCGTGGTCCTAGTGCCTAGGTCCTGTAGGTGTTTCTGCAGGCTTAGATACACCAAGTCCAGCAGCGTCCGGGGAAACCTCCCACTGTCCACAAAGAGCTGATCCATTCCCGTCCCTGGGTCTGCCCTGCCTGTTCTTCTCTTTGTGATCTAAGCCTATCATTTTCTTTCTGATCTGTTGTTCTGTAGGTGAAAGTCTTAGTCTATTTATCCACCAGCGCTAATGGTCAGACACCCAATAGTGGGAAGAGGAAGGTCGGGCAGCCTGTTTCAAGCTTTACACGGGGCAGGGTTGCGGGAGCACCTTTGAGAGCAGCCTGGGTGTCTCGGCATGATTCCCTTGCGTGGGGTGTTCTCTGTGCTAGGTGGTGTTCTTGTGTTCCCAGGACACCCGGCACACGCATCTGCCGCCTCTCCCCCAACCATTCTCAGGGCAGAGCCACCAGCCCCATCTCCCCAGTCACTGACTCTCTCTTCAAAAGCTCACAGTCTTGTCAAGTGTATGGGGTCTCCAGCCTCTGAGGGTACCCTCCGCAGAGCAGCATGCTCACAGAGGCACAGGAACAGGTGGCAGCTGCCGGCATGAGTGGGCGGCACCTCTGGCTGGTAGGACCCTCCCTGCCCTCCCCCGAACTGGGCTTGTGGCCACAGCCAGGTACGACGGCCCTCCTGGCGCTGCTGTGGGCTCCTACAGTGCTGGTCCTGTGGCACTTTGGCGTAAAGGCTGGGACAGAGCCCTGAGTGGTCAGTGGTCTTAGGTGACTGTTTCACGTGTTTCCTGATTTGGGTTTGTTCCTGGTCAGATGAGAAGGGTACGGCAGCCGCCCTTTGGAAGGCCCAGTGCATCCAGACCCCGACATCTGCACGTGCAGACAGCAGTCGTGGGAGAAGCAGCTGCCCACCCTCAGCCCTGGTGCTCACAGGTGCCTTTGCAGGCTGACCCTCGTCTCTGTCTCTATGTCTGGTACATCTCAAAGCCACCAAATGACACCCTTTCCCCACTAAAGGATACACCTAGCAGGAAGCTGCTTGTTGGGCAGATCTTGACAGCAGGATGTTTTCTGGGGGCATGTTTTGCTTCTCACAATTCCCCATAGCCAGGCGACGCCCTGGGCAACTGTTCAGTGCTCTGATCTGTGCCATGCGGGCTGTGGTGCTCTGAGGGGCTGCATCCTGGTGCTGTTGGATGGGCACTGGGTCTGCTGGCCCCACCCCACCTGCTGGGGCTGCCCGGGTTTCTGCAGAGGAGCCCTGTGTCTGCTGCATGGCCACAGAAGTAAAATAGGCTTTTTAAAAAAGAGTTGAAGTTTAGTTGATTTACAGTATTGTATTAATTTGTGCTGTACAGCAGAGTGACTCAGTTCTACACACACATATATTCTTTTTTGTACTCTTTTCCATTCTGGCTTGTTGTAGGCACTGTGCTGTATAGTAGGGCCTTGTTCACCCATCCTGTATATAACAGTTTGCAACTGCTAATGCCAGCCTCCCAGTCCTTCCCTCCCCCAGCCCCTCCCCCTGGCAACCACAAGTCTGCTCTCTGTGTCTGGGAGTCTGTCTGTGTTTCGTAGATTTGTTCATTTGTGTCGTGTTTTAGATTCCACATGGAAGTGGTGTCGTATGGCGTTTGTCTTTCTCTTTCTGACTCACTTCGCTTGATACGGTAATCTCTGGGTCCATCCATGTTGCTGCAAGTGGCGTTATTTCGTTTCACTTTTATGGCTGAGTGGTATCTATTGTATATATGTGCCACACCTTTGCCCATTGCTCTGTCAATGGACATTTAAGATGTTTCTGTGTCTGGGCCTAGTGGAGTCAGCAGAGTGACCCAGGGCAGAGAAGCAGCTGCTGCTGGGACCCTTGGCAGTCTGCTTATGCTGGTGTGTATGGTTCTCCCAGGGTTGCTGGGCCGGGAGGACAGGAGCCTGCCTGGGACATGGCGTCTGGGTACCCCATGCAGCTGGTAGCTCCTGTCCGGAGGACCAGGTCATTGCTGCCCACTCTTTTATTTCTCCTTATTCTACCTGTTATATGTGTGGGTTAGTCACTCAGTCATGTCCGACTCTTTGCAACCCCATGGACTCCTCTGTCCATGGAATTCTCCAGGCAAGACTACTAAAGTGAGTTGCCATTTCCTTCTCCATATTTTACCTGGTGAAAAAACCTTAATTCTATAAACAAACCATCATCAGGCTATCGGGTTGTAGTTGTTTTCCCCCCATAGCTACAGAAATATTTTTCTCTGAATTAAAATCTTCAGGAAAGTCATGAGTTTGTTTTAAATGGAAGGCATGTGCTGATTCCTATCTTGTTGGTGGTGGTGTCTATTTTTATTTTATTCTATTTGCTGACCCCTGTCTTGGTGGCAGATGGAGCTGTTTTAAGCATGCTCGGGCTGCCCTGGTTCCTCTCTTCTGTCCTTGGGAGACCGCAGGCAGTGCGTGTGGTTTCTGAATTGCTGGCCAGTTCCCCTCACATCTGGGGCCTGTCGATGGGCAGGCAGCGCCCAGTCTGGCCCATACTGAGGTGCCCGAGCTTTCGGTCCATCAGGGGGAGGAAATTCAGGCTTTGAGCATGTCTCTACCAAGGAATCCTGCCCTGAAATCAAACCAAGGCTGAGTGTGCTCTGCATGCCTCATACCCGGCTCAGACCAGCACCCTGGGGACCGTGTCCTTCATGGACAGGAATTCTCCCACGTTCTGAGATGGCTTTGACTCAGAGTGCTGTCGCCCTCCACTTCATCCTTCCCTGAAGATGAGACTTTCTGGGGCTTCTCGACTGGCAGTGTAAGAGGAGGTGGGGGCTGGGAAGGGCTGACACGGCCCTTTGGGTCAACTTCATAGTACCTACTCCTCTACCGTTTTGGCCTCGGTTCACACTCGAAGCTACCCTGGGCTCCCGCTGGTCGTTTATTGCATTAGGAAATGAGGTTACTTCCCCACCACCCCGTCAGCAGGCTGAGTGTGGGCACGTGGGGGGCGCCAGCCATGGAGCAGAGTGCCTCCTTATCCTCCCCATGGAACCAGAGTGTTCAGGCTATGAGGGAGAGCCTACCTCAGGTGGATGGCGCGCCCAAGTCCTGCGCCAAGGAGTGTGTGTGTGCGTGCTTGCATGAGGGCCATGTGATGTGCATGTGCTTCCCAACAACCCAGTCCAGCTGTGAGAGCGGCTCCAAGATGAGTGTGGTTAGCGTGGGCTCTGGCACTCAGCCAGGTATGGGAACAGGCTGCCTGCTGGTCGCTCCCCTGCCCCGTGTTCACCCCCAGGCGGCTGAGTTTCTTGCAGTCAAAGCTGCACCCTGCCTGCTGCGCCTCTATCCGCCCACCTGTGCATCCTCCATGCTCAGAGCTCCCCCGCTCTGCCTTTAGGTGTTTTCCCAGTTGTTAGAGTCCCTGTTCTTTTCGAGAGTTGACATTTCTTAATTTAAAAGCAAAATCATTCACAGAGAGTCCTTTTTAGAGATAGTTTTTATTTGGCTGTGCCAGGTCTTAGTTGTGGCACATGGGTCTTAGTTGCCCCACACATGTGGGATCTTAGTTCTCTGACCAGGGATTGAACCCACGTCCCCTGCATTGTAAAGCAGGGTCTCAAGCACTGGACCACTAGGGAGATCCTATAAAGAGTCTTTATTGACTCTCTCCTTAAGCTTTGTTGATGCCAAGTTGAAAAGAAGTATGCAAAAGCAAAAACTGACCTGAGTTCCTCCTACTCTGAGTCCTAAGACCTCTTATGCGCTTGATACCGCATTAAAGTGAGATTTCAATTTAGTTTAGCTCTCAATCTCATCTTCGCCATGATGCTTAAAGAATGGAAAAGTCGGGTTTTGTATTTGGTTGCGAGGCTGCCTGTTTCATCTCCGACAATACTTTCTCCTGCAGAGCGGTGCTTGGAAGACCATGAGCTGGTGGTCCAGGTGGAGAGCACCATGGCAAGTGAAAGTAAATTTTTATTCAGGAAGAATTATGCAAAATACGAGTTTTTCAAAAATCCCATGGTGAGTTTTATCCCTTTGGATTTGGGGTTTGGAACTCTGGAAATATTGCAAGTATAAACTACTTGAGTTTCATTGTAGCTGATCACAAAATAGCTGACTGAGATGTAGTGGGAGGCACATGGTTTGAGAATCAGTGTTGCTAGTTAACCCAGCAATACTGGCTCAAAACTGTCTCTCTGATGCGTAATTGAATGCCTTTGTTCTGACCAAAGTAACCATCTCCTTTTCCCAAAAGTAACAGTGGGTGAGGAGGTCAGTCTCTAAATGGAGAGAGCGAGCTGGGGTGAGCTTCTTCAGTTATTTTGGAAGTTCTTAGTTCAACTGGAGCAACTTGGTCAAATACTCAGTAAAATAAAAACTCATTACTCTCGGCACGTAGCAAATATTGCTTTGGGATTATTGGGGGAAGAAGCAGTAGAGAAATCAACATCTGGGTATATTAAGCTAGTTTCTTGGAGTTTTCTGTTTTGGGGAGCTGGGGTCCTTGCCTTGTGGGATGTCAGCATGGGGAAACTCATACCTGCTGTGGCGTGTGCCCCAATCCTGAGTCACAGCAGCAGTAGCTGGGGGAAGTCCCAGTGCCTACTTCTGGTCCTGATAGTTGAGCTGCTTTTTTATTGAAAAGAAGAGATTTGATAACTGCTTTTGGATAATGCACCAGAAATGGCTTCTTCACATCCCCGTGCTCATGTCCTGGTTTCAGGAGTTCTTTGTCTTATGCACCCACCTGTGTCCTTGAGTTAGGGAGCAGGGCAGCCCTCTGCCCTGGTGCACTGTGAGGCATGGGTCAGAGAGGGCATCACAGACTTCAAACTTGATCCTCCATTTAACAGAAGATGCAGCCTTTTTGAAGTCAGTGTTTCTACTGTGTGATAAATTAAAAGGACTGTCATTTTAAATACATTGTCCATAATCGTGCCTATAGGGATGTTTTTAATACTGGCATATCTGTAAGTATGTTTTCCCCACTTGGAAGCTAACCTTTACTGTCTTTGTTTTTCCACATCCTAGAATTTCTTCCCAGAACAGATGGTTACGTGGTGCCAACAGTCCAACGGCAGTCACACCCAGCTTTTGCAGGTACTGGGCAGGAAGAGGCTTCTGCTGGAGTTTTTGCATAGATGCTCTCAGGTTGTCCCAGGGGCCTGGTAGATACTTAGATCAGTTGAGCTCATCCTCACAAATATGAGCCTTGGCTCCTGTTGGAATTTAGAGTATCCAGGAATACATATTTACTTGGGAAAGCTGTGTGTAGCCAGGCTTCCCAGTTGATTCTACTGGTAAAGAACCCACCTGCCACTGCAGGAGACATAAGAGACTCAGGTTCGATCTCTGGGTGGGGAAGATCCCCTAGAGGAGGGCCTGGCAACCCACTCCAGTATTCTTGCTGGAGAATCTCACAGGCAGGCTACAGTCCATGAGGTCGCAGAGTTGGACACAACTGAAGTGACTTAGCACACACACAGCCAGGCTTCCTCAAAACAAGCACTTAGAAACAGGATAGACTGACAGAGGCCATCAGAGCAGGAGAGTGGGGTCGAAAAGCTGTAGCTCCCATGTTCCCTGCGAGCAGCAGCCACATCTCCAAGCACAAGGCCCTGGAAATCGCTACAGCAAGAGTGGGTCCATCTCATAGCAAAAACTGATCCATGCATGCATACTAAGTCGCTCAGTCCTGTCCAACTCTTTGTGACCCCATGGACTGTGGCCCTCTAGACTCCTCTGTTCATGAGATTCTCCAGGCAGAATACTGGAGTGGGTGGCCATGCCCTCCTCCAGGGGATCTTCCTGACCCAGGGATCAAACTTGCATCTCTTAAGTCTCCAGCTTCGGCAGGTGTGTTTTTTATCACTAGCACCACTTGGAAAGCCCCCCAAACTGATTAGGTTGCTCTAAAATCCTTNGATCTTCCTGACCCAGGGATCGAACTTGCATCTCTTAAGTCTCCAGCTTCGGCAGGTGTGTTTTTTATCACTAGCACCACTTGGAAAGCCCCCCAAACTGATTAGGTTGCTCTAAAATCCTTAAAAAGTTACCTCGTATAGTCTAAAAAAAACAACATACCTATCTTCATTGTCTCTTCGCTTCCTAAAGTCTGTTCCTAGTTAAACCTAGCCTTTCCCTCCCCTACTGATGGAGGGGGCCACCAGTTGCCTCTCCACACTTACTGCTGACTCATGCTCTTCTAGGAGGTCAGAATATTCCTCTGCGCCCCTAAAAATGTATCTCTTAATAGCATGTTAAGTGAGAGAATAAACAATTCACTAATGCAACCAGCACTCTCTAGGTGGCACCAAATATAAGAGAAAGTACTAGAATGTAGTTCCTATAGAATTCTTCCCTGAGCCCTCCCTTTCCTGCTTTATTTCTTCTGCCTCTGGAAGCTGAGAGCCTCCGTGTTCTGTTCTGGGCCCTCCTACCAGAGCATCTGTGTGCTCTGGGGTAGAGTTGTCAGCACTTAGTTATCCTGGTTTATGCACAATGAGGGGCAAATGATTTCCTGCATCTTAGCTGCCTGATGTGAGATGATCTGGTGCTTGGTGAGGGGTACAGTGACCTCTGAAGACCCCAGAAGCACTGCCTGGGGGCACTGGGACCTGCCCAGCTGGCCTATCCCACCTGCAGGAGGAGAAATGTCTGTCTTGGTCAGTGGAGGGGACCCACAAGGGTCACCCCAGACCTGGCTCCTGCCCTCTCTTTCCCAAAGAAAGAGGTGCTGCCAGTGAGCGGAGTTAATGGGGACAGAGGGCTGTCACCAGGGTGTTTGTTTCAGGAGATGGACAGACACAGGACACACAGCTTTCACCAGGGGACATGTGGTCGAAGTGACAGCCAGAAGGCCTCTCCCAGCCCACGTGCTCCTGATCAGTGCTTCTGGCACTTCTGTTGCCCCGACTCTGAGGATCAGACTGGGATTTTTAAGGAAAAATAGAATAAAGGGCAGGATGCTTAAGCATATGGTCTTATTAGGAGATTTATGACTTCTGTTTTTCAGCATTAAAAAGATCTATTTGCTTGTGTGTTTAAACACGAATTATATTTTAGGCACCACCAATTTAGATGGGAATTTTAAGACTATTGAAAGGAAAAATATTTGAAAGCCCTCAGTTTAATACAAAAAAAGCGTTTTAGTAATTCATAAAATGTTCCAGTGTCAATGAGGCTCATAGTATGTCCTCATAATTTCACGTCAGTATTATCTGACTTTAAAAATTTGCTCTTCAACAGAATTTTTTAAACTCCAGTAGTTGTCCTGAGATTCAAGGGTTTTTGCATGTGAAGGAGCTCGGAAGGAAATCGTGGAAGAAGCTATATGTGTGTTTGCGGAGATCTGGCCTCTATTGCTCCACAAAGGGAGCGTCGAAGGTGAGTTTTAAAGGCACAACTGCCAGTCACACCAGACTGGGAGGGTTCCAAGAAAAGGTGCGCACCGTGGCCTCCTCCCAGCTCGTGATACTTATTAAGCTGAGTGTGTAGCAGCTAAACTCAAGAGTTCCTGGTGCACAGGTCTCCCTGGGAAAGCAGGTGATGTCAGACCTGAGGCCCTGTGGGCTGTGTGACCCCCACCGCCAAGCAGGCCAGCCCGGGCTCCCTCTGGAGCAGAGCCTCATGGCTGCCTGAGTCCCTTGGAAGATGCTGACTTAGTGTCTATAATTTGGAAGTTGGTGTCTAGGATCACCATAAGGATATTTAATAGATGATTGTCACCCTGATGCCAATCTAATATATGTTATTGTAGATATTTTATGGAATAAAATGCAATTTGTTTGTATCCTCAGTGGGAAGAGGAGGTGAGGGGTTGAAAATGGCTGCAGGCCTCTGAAGAGAGTTGGGGTATTGTGGGCTGGCCTTGCTGGGGTCTCTTTTGGTGTCTTTGCATTTCTGACCTATTTTCCTGTAACATCTGAGGACACCTACCATGGGAGCATACCCAGCTGACCTTGGCTGTGCTTATACCATCCAAGAGCTGCAGTCTTTTCTGTTCCTGCCTGAGAGAGGGGGGAGGAGCTAGGGACGCCAAGGGAGGGTGCTGGCCCAGCATCAGGCTCTGGGAAGTCAGGAGAGAAGGGGCGTGGCCACCAGAGAGGAGGGCGTGGCCACTAGAGAGGAGGGCGTGGCCACCAGGGAAAGGGGCCATGAGCTGGAGGAAACCAGCAAGGCCGTCAGGGTAATGGGGCATGAACTGGAAGGAAGGAGCATGGCCACCAGGGAGGAAGGCGTGGCCACCAGGGAAAGGAGGTGTGAGCTAGAGGGAAGGGGCATGGCTGCACTTGGTCACAGGGAGGTCCACTTCCTCATTTCCCAGTTCTGATGTGCAGCTTATGCGTCCTCCTCGTTGCTGNGGAGGGGCGTGGCCACCAGGGAAAGGGGCCACGAGCTGGAGGGAACCAGCAAGGCCATCAGGGTAATGGGGCATGAACTGAAAGGAAGGAGCATGGCCACCAGGGAGAAAGGCGTGGCCACCAGGGAAAGGAGGCGTGAGCTAGAGGGAAGGGGCGTGGCTGCACTTGGTCACAGGGAGGTCCACTTCCTCATTTCCCAGTTCTGATGTGCAGCTTATGCGTCCTCCTCGTTGCTGCTGAGCCCCAGGTCATCTGTCGCCTAGAGGAGGAAGCAGATGCGGGATGGACAGTTATGGCACAGGATGGGACATATTGCGAGCAGCTGGCCACTGATCACTCAGCATAACAACGGTGGTGGGGGTCTTGCATTTGAGTGTATACTCCTAACCTTGACCATGGTTTGCAGATGTCCTGGTTTCCACTTTGAATATTACCTTATAACGCGGAATATCAGATACATTGTATCCATCTGTCTGAATATTGGGAAGTGGGGTTTTTAGCAAGGGCTGGGGGATATGGTTTTAACTTGGTACTTAGGTGACACCATGGTTATAACCTGTAGACTGTCAAAGGGGAGAGGTGTTGAGGGCACGCTTAGACTGCCCTCTGCTGACAAAGACAGGAAACACTTGCTCTTGGCTGTGCTGAGAAGTTACCCCCTATAAACTTGACTGCCTTCCCACAGGAGCCCAGACACCTGCAGCTGCTGGCTGACCTGGAGGACAGCAGCATCTTCTCCCTGATTGCTGGCAGGAAGCAGTACAGTGCCCCCACAGACTATGGCTTCTGCATAAAGGTACTGCCCACCCGAGACTCACGGTGAACTTTGAAATTAAGTCAGCGACCTCATCTCTTAGTTGCTGCTTTTTAAAAATAACAAACAGTTTCACATTGGATTTATGCATTGGTATAAAAATATTTCATGTGTGCTTTNAAGGTACTGCCCACCCGAGACTCACGGTGAACTTTGAAATTAAGTCAGCGACCTCATCTCTTAGTTGCTGCTTTTTAAAAATAACAAACAGTTTCACATTGGATTTATGCATTGGTATAAAAATATTTCATGTGTGCTTTCAATGTGTCAGTCCTTGAGTAGCGCAGATGCTCCGAGAAAAGCAGATCCCTGGTGCACAATGCCCCATGGCTTAGGGGCGATGGGCCCTGTGGTTTAGGGACCCCCCCCCAGCCTGTCACCTGAGTGGCCTCCAGGGTACTGAGTAAGCTGATGCCTTGTGTGTGGGCTTCCAGTAANCTGTTTCTCTTAAGTACCAACCCAGTTACACCTCCTTTAAAATATATATGTGTATGTATATATATATATATATACACATATATATATATATATATATATATGGCTCAAACCTCCTGGGGAGGAAACTGGCTAATATCTGCTTTTGTTCCTGTGCCTTCCTACTACAGTGTTTCCGAAGTGATTTCATAGACTCCAGGGCCTGTGCAGGGAGTGTGAAAACTGTTAGTTACCTGCCATATCCTTCCTGTGACCCTCCACCTTCTAGAAGCTACTTAAGCTATTACAATTCTTTCCCAAGAGGGAGCTCTTGCTTCATCAACACAAGACTCTGTAGAGCAGTGGTCCCCCACGCTTTTTGGCACCAGGGACCAGTTATCTGGAAGACAATTTTTCCATGGACTGAGGCAGGGTGGGGTAGTTTCCAGATGATTCAAGCATATTGCATTTATTGTGTACTTTACTTCCGTTATTATTACATTATAATATATGATGAAATCATTTACCACAGTGCAGAATCTGGGAGCCCTGAGCTTGTTTTCCTGAGCTCAGGCAGTAATGCAAGTGATGGGGAGTGGCTGTAGGTACAGAGGAAGCTTCACTCGCTCGCCTGCTGCTCATCTGCTGCTGTGCAGCCCAGATCCTAACAGGCCGTGAACCAGCACGTTTGTGACCCAAGCGTTGGGGACCCCTACTCTAGGGAATTCCCTGGTGGTCCAGTGATTAGGACTCAGCACTTTCACTGCCAGGGCCCAGGTTCAGTTCCTAGTGGGGGACTAACATCCTGTAAGCCACCCAAGCAGGGCTAAAAAGTACATATAATTTTTTTAAGTCTGGAGTTCTTAAGCTTTAAAACAACAACAGCAAAACAAAGCAAAAAACCCCACAGAATTCTGTAATGAATTACTTAACATGGAGAAGGCAGTTTAAGTGGATGTTGGGCACAAAGGCAGCCACGGAGCATCCTACCTGGCACAGGTGTCTGGAGCAAGGTTGCTCACAGCACCTGGAAGCGGTGCAAGTGCAGGGACTGGGGAGTTGTGTCGGGTAGAGGCCCAGTGTCCCAGCTCTGCTGATGGCGCCAGTGGTTTGCTGCAAGCTCACCATGTGCCAACGCCCCTGCTTGGGGCTTCATGTTACCCCATTTGGTCATCATGAGAACCTGGGGGGAAATTCAGCCCTCACAGGACAGTGAGGAGAGAGTGCTGGGAGCGTGGCTGGCCAAGACTCCATGTCCCTGGGGGACTTTCTTGGGAAGCCCAGGTGGGACTTAAAGAATGGCTCAGGTGTGTTCCAGCATGCAGCCAAGCTCACTGCCTCTTTGGATCCCAGAAGTTCAGACCTGTGGTTCCTGAAAGCCAGCCCTCTGACTGCTGAGAATTTAGGGAAACATCTTCTCTAGGGCCAGGCTTCCCTGGTGGCTCAGCAGTAAAGAATCTGTCTGCCAATACAGGAGACACAGGTTTGATCCTTGGTCCGGGAATATCCCCTGAACAGGAAATAACAACCTACTCCAGCATTCTTGACTGGAGAACTGCATGGAGAGAGGAACCTGGTGGGCTACAGTTCAGGGGGTCTCAGATTGGACACAGCTTATTGACTAAACAACAACAGCTTCTCTGGGGCACAGCACAGCAAAGCAAATGGGGACAGTGCAGTCAGCTTTCCACAAAGCTGTTAACAGTAATAGCTGTGTTCACAGTAAAGCTTTATTCTTTAGTCTGAGAGTGTGTAAACTTAGCTAATTTAAATTTTCTAGAACTCTGATTGTCTGATCTACTATTATATCAACAGTGTTTTATAAAATATTGTTGATATGGTGGTAGATCAGCAATTAATTTTGGGTGTGTGCATATGTTGTCTTATTTGGAAAATTAGTTGCTAGGGCTTAAGAGAGTCACAGATTTTTTTTTTTCCCCAAAAAAATCTGATTACTTCATGAAACCTAAAATAATGAAAGTTCCTGATGTAGACCTTCCCTTCTATAGGAAACTTCTTTCCTGCAAGAAGATCTCTCAAGTCCAGTGGTTCCCAAATTTTATTTTTATGTAGCAGAGCCCATTCACCCAATTCAGTTTTTGTTTAGAAACAGCCACCTCTCATAGCATCTCTGAAGCACATTTCCACCCTTGAAACAGTTTGAAAGCCTGCCTGCCCCATCCCTTCCTGCCTCTTGCCCACCTACTGCACCGCATGGTATGTGAGCAGCCTCCAGTTCACACCTGTGTGAACTATAAACACAGATGTCTTTTCTACATGAACAGATGGAAACGGGAATTAAAGTACATGGAGAGTAGAAAGGAAGGAAGGAGTGTAAAACCCAGTCATTTTGAAAATGGAAACAGTTAGGACAGACTTTGCATGTCTCCCTATGTTGTACTTTTAAATCAAGATGAAATAGACATTCTTTGCAAAACAGAAAACCCTTAAAATTAACTGGAAAACCCAGAGGGAAAAATTGAGCTCCCATTTTTTAAAAAAAATGAGTTCCTTTAAAATTGGAGAAATATTCAAGCTTGGTGCTGTGTAAACTAACAGAACCAGGAATAACACTGTATGCTGAGGTTTTGGTCACCGTCACCCATCAGGGCCTGTGCTCTCCTTTTGGATACTAGTCAGATGTGGCCATACAGATTGCATTTCCTTTTTCCTGAATCCACATTCTCTGGGACCAGAACTCCACTCAGCAGCCATTTGAATATGAGCCTACTGACGACAAAATCTCTCCATGTTTATTTTGACTTTGCTTTCATTATTGAGGGAACTTTTCACAGTTGATCAAGTCTAGATTAGGGTTTATTTTATCCTATGCTTCTCCCATCCCATTGTCTTCTAACTCTCATCATGCAGGTTAAAAAGTTAGCTGTCCTTCTCATTGCTTCTTTGAAAATAACAAGTCTTTCTCTGGTTGCTTTTACATTTTCTCTTTTTCTGTTTTGCATGATGTTCCTGGCTGGTTTGTCCTTTTGTTTTGCTCTTATCCTGCACCTAGATTCTGTAGCTTGGTGTATTTTTATTTGTTTGGAAAATTCTTGACCATCATTACAAGATATTCTGGTGAGTTCTTGGGCACAAAGAACTTCGTGCCTTTTCATACTTTTCATGGAGTTCTTGAGACAAGAATACTGATGTGGTTTGCCATTCCCTCCTCTGGTGGACCATGTTTTGTTAGAACTCTTCATTACGATCCATCTGTCTTGGGTAGCCCTGCACAGCGTGGTTCTTAGNTTGTTTGGAAAATTCTTGACCATCATTACAAGATGTTCTGGTGAGTTCTTGGGCACAAAGAACTTCGTGCCTTTTCATACTGTTCATGGAGTTCTTGAGACAAGAATACTGATGTGGTTTGCCATTCCCTCTGGTGGACCATGTTTTGTTAGAACTCTTCATTACGATCCATCTGTCTTGGGTAGCCCTGCACAGCGTGGTTCTTAGCTTCCCTGAGTTACACAGGCCCCTTCTCCACAAGACTGTGATTCAAGGAGATCAAACAAGGTAATCCTAAAAGAAGTCAACCCTGAATATTCATTGGAAGGACTAGTGCTGAAGCTCCAATTCTTTGGCCACATGATGCAAAGAATCAACTCATTAGAAAAGACCATGATGCTGGGAAAGATTGAAGGCAAAAGGAGAAGGGGGTGGCAGAAGATGCAATGGTTATATAGCATCACCAACTCAATGGACATGAATTTGCACGAACTCCAGGAAATAGTGGAGGACGGGAGCCTGGGAGTCACTAAGTTGGACATGATTTAGTGACTGAACTACATCTCAAACATTTGTTTTGATCTGTTCTCTTCCTGTCTCACTGGGGTGCGACTGTATCTACGGTAGACCTTTTCATCATGTTCCAAATATGTCAGCTTTAGAAGTGAGTACTTACTGCTGGTCCTTAAGCTGGAAATGAGCTCACATCCATGAAGAACAGTGAAGAGGAAAATGCAGCCTGTTGGATTCCTCTTTCCTCTTCCTTTTTTCTCTTCTGTGTGGTTTGAAGGTGTAACTGAAGAGTNCATATTGCATTTATTGTGTACTTTACTTCCGTTATTATTACATTATAATATATGATGAAATCATTTACCACAGTGCAGAATCTGGGAGCCCTGAGCTTGTTTTCCTGAGCTCAGGCAGTAATGCAAGTGATGGGGAGTGGCTGTAGGTACAGAGGAAGCTTCACTCGCTCGCCTGCTGCTCATCTGCTGCTGTGCAGCCCAGATCCTAACAGGCCGTGAACCAGCACGTTTGTGACCCAAGCGTTGGGGACCCCTACTCTAGGGAATTCCCTGGTGGTCCAGTGATTAGGACTCAGCACTTTCACTGCCAGGGCCCATGTTCAGTTCCTAGTGGGGGACTAACATCCTGTAAGCCACCCAAGCAGGGCTAAAAAGTACATATAATTTTTTTAAGTCTGGAGTTCTTAAGCTTTAAAACAACAACAGCAAAACAAAGCAAAAAACCCCACAGAATTCTGTAATGAATTACTTAACATGGAGAAGGCAGTTTAAGTGGATGTTGGGCACAAAGGCAGCCACGGAGCATCCTACCTGGCACAGGTGTCTGGAGCAAGGTTGCTCACAGCACCTGGAAGCGGTGCAAGTGCAGGGACTGGGGAGTTGTGTCGGGTAGAGGCCCAGTGTCCCAGCTCTGCTGATGGCGCCAGTGGTTTGCTGCAAGCTCACCATGTGCCAACGCCCCTGCTTGGGGCTTCATGTTACCCCATTTGGTCATCATGAGAACCTGGGGGGAAATTCAGCCCTCACAGGACAGTGAGGAGAGAGTGCTGGGAGCGTGGCTGGCCAAGACTCCATGTCCCTGGGGGACTTTCTTGGGAAGCCCAGGTGGGACTTAAAGAATGGCTCAGGTGTGTTCCAGCATGCAGCCAAGCTCACTGCCTCTTTGGATCCCAGAAGTTCAGACCTGTGGTTCCTGAAAGCCAGCCCTCTGACTGCTGAGAATTTAGGGAAACATCTTCTCTAGGGCCAGGCTTCCCTGGTGGCTCAGCAGTAAAGAATCTGTCTGCCAATACAGGAGACACAGGTTTGATCCTTGGTCCGGGAATATCCCCTGAACAGGAAATAACAACCTACTCCAGCATTCTTGACTGGAGAACTGCATGGAGAGAGGAACCTGGTGGGCTACAGTTCAGGGGGTCTCAGATTGGACACAGCTTATTGACTAAACAACAACAGCTTCTCTGGGGCACAGCACAGCAAAGCAAATGGGGACAGTGCAGTCAGCTTTCCACAAAGCTGTTAACAGTAATAGCTGTATTCACAGTAAAGCTTTATTCTTTAGTCTGAGAGTGTGTAAACTTAGCTAATTTAAATTTTCTAGAACTCTGATTGTCTGATCTACTATTATATCAACAGTGTTTTATAAAATATTGTTGATATGGTGGTAGATCAGCAATTAATTTTGGGTGTGTGCATATGTTGTCTTATTTGGAAAATTAGTTGCTAGGGCTTAAGAGAGTCACAGATTTTTTTTTTTCCCCAAAAAAATCTGATTACTTCATGAAACCTAAAATAATGAAAGTTCCTGATGTAGACCTTCCCTTCTATAGGAAACTTCTTTCCTGCAAGAAGATCTCTCAAGTCCAGTGGTTCCCAAATTTTATTTTTATGTAGCAGAGCCCATTCACCCAATTCAGTTTTTGTTTAGAAACAGCCACCTCTCATAGCATCTCTGAAGCACATTTCCACCCTTGAAACAGTTTGAAAGCCTGCCTGCCCCATCCCTTCCTGCCTCTTGCCCACCTACTGCACCGCATGGTATGTGAGCAGCCTCCAGTTCACACCTGTGTGAACTATAAACACAGATGTCTTTTCTACATGAACAGATGGAAACGGGAATTAAAGTACATGGAGAGTAGAAAGGAAGGAAGGAGTGTAAAACCCAGTCATTTTGAAAATGGAAACAGTTAGGACAGACTTTGCATGTCTCCCTATGTTGTACTTTTAAATCAAGATGAAATAGACATTCTTTGCAAAACAGAAAACCCTTAAAATTAACTGGAAAACCCAGAGGGAAAAATTGAGCTCTCATTTAAAAAAAAACATGAGTTCCTTTAAAATTGGAGAAATATTCAAGCTTGGTGCTGTGTAAACTAACAGAACCAGGAATAACACTGTATGCTGAGGTTTTGGTCACCGTCACCCATCAGGGCCTGTGCTGTCCTTTTGGATACTAGTCAGATGTGGCCATACAGATTGCATTTCCTTTTTCCTGAATCCACATTCTCTGGGACCAGAACTCCACTCAGCAGCCATTTGAATATGAGCCTACTGACGACAAAATCTCTCCATGTTTATTTTGACTTTGCTTTCATTATTGAGGGAACTTTTCACAGTTGATCAAGTCTAGATTAGGGTTTATTTTATCCTATGCTTCTCCCATCCCATTGTCTTCTAACTCTCATCATGCAGGTTAAAAAGTTAGCTGTCCTTCTCATTGCTTCTTTGAAAATAACAAGTCTTTCTCTGGTTGCTTTTACATTTTCTCTTTTTCTGTTTTGCATGATGTTCCTGGCTGGTTTGTCCTTTTGTTTTGCTCTTATCCTGCACCTAGATTCTGTAGCTTGGTGTATTTTTATTGGTTTGGAAAATTCTTGACCATCATTACAAGATATTCTGGTGAGTTCTTGGGCACAAAGAACTTCGTGCCTTTTCATACTTTTCATGGAGTTCTTGAGACAAGAATACTGATGTGGTTTGCCATTCCCTCCTCTGGTGGACCATGTTTTGTTAGAACTCTTCATTACGATCCATCTGTCTTGGGTAGCCCTGCACAGCGTGGTTCTTAGCTTCCCTGAGTTACACAGGCCCCTTCTCCACAAGACTGTGATTCAAGGAGATCAAACAAGGTAATCCTAAAAGAAGTCAACCCTGAATATTCATTGGAAGGACTAGTGCTGAAGCTCCAATTCTTTGGCCACATGATGCAAAGAATCAACTCATTAGAAAAGACCATGATGCTGGGAAAGATTGAAGGCAAAAGGAGAAGGGGGTGGCAGAAGATGCAATGGTTATATAGCATCACCAACTCAATGGACATGAATTTGCACGAACTCCAGGAAATAGTGGAGGACGGGAGCCTGGGAGTCACTAAGTTGGACATGATTTAGTGACTGAACTACATCTCAAACATTTGTTTTGATCTGTTCTCTTCCTGTCTCACTGGGGTGCGACTGTATCTACGGTAGACCTTTTCATCATGTTCCAAATATGTCAGCTTTAGAAGTGAGTACTTACTGCTGGTCCTTAAGCTGGAAATGAGCTCACATCCATGAAGAACAGTGAAGAGGAAAATGCAGCCTGTTGGATTCCTCTTTCCTCTTCCTTTTTTCTCTTCTGTGTGGTTTGAAGGNAACTGTTCTCTTCCTGTCTCACTGGGGTGTGACTGTATCTACGGTAGACCTTTTCATCATGTTCCAAATATGTCAGCTTTAGAAGTGAGTACTGACTGCTGGTCCTTAAGCTGGAAATGAGCTCACATCCGTGAAGAACAGTGAAGAGGAAAATGCAGCCTGTTGGATTCCTCTTTCCTCTTCCTTTTTTCTCTTCTGTGTGGTTTGAAGGTGTAACTGAAGAGTTCAGGTTGAAACGTCAGGCATGTAGGAGGCTTTGCAGGACACTCAGTGCTCATTGGCCAAGGAAATAAAGCCTGAACTGCTGAGCTGGTTGGGTAGGGAGGCTGGTGGTTAAGAAGAGCACTGGTTGGGAAGCAGGATTGTACATTCGGAACCTGAATCCTTACTTTACCATGACCTTGAGCAACTTGCTTCACTTGTTTGTGTTTTATTGTTTGTGAAATGAGGATAAAGTACATATTTCATAAAATGGAGAGGATTAAATAAAAGAGCAGCATAAAGCACTCAGAGCTTTGCCCATAGCAACATTTAGTAAGGCTAATTGTTCTTGCTGGTGATTATTATGTTGTTACTTCTTTGACCACTTCCTGCCACCCAGCACCCCCAGACAGAGAGTGGTAACTGACCGTGAGTGTTGGTGGTGGCAGGCCCCAGAGACAGGGCTCTGCTGGGTGTTTATTCGTAAGTTCACGCAATTGTCGCCCATTATTCTATATGAGTGTGGCTCTTGAGTGCCAAGGGTTTGCCCCGTGTGAGGCTTTAGGGCTCCGGATGCCCTGGTGACTGACTCTGGCTCTCCTTACCTCTTCAGTATGGGATGCTCCTTTACCAGAACTACAGGATCCCACAGCAGAGGAAAGCCATGCTGTCCTCCTCCTCGACTCCAGTGGTAAGTCAAGCTGCACCTCTGAAGCCACATTCCTCTTCAGCTGCTGCATCAGCACGAGCTGTGGGCATCTTTTCTCAGATGAAGCTGCCCAGAGGAGCCAGAATATCCTACCAGCGTGCATTTTCCCGGAGATGGACTTTGTCGTCTCAGCAGTGTGACTGCTGTGAGCAGATCCCTCTCTACCCTCTCCCCTTTCCCACATCTCCCTACAGCGTTGCTTTGGTGAATAGCTCCCATTGAGAGCTCTGTCTAAGTGTTCAGAAATGTTGACAGCAGCGCCCACGTCTGCTGAGGAGCTGCCTTCATTCACCACCTTCGCTTCTGTCCATTTCAGCTGTGGGTCCATGGTGCTGTTGACCATGCTTGCGACCTTCTGAAAATTGAGATTGTAGTGAGTCTTCCTGTGATCTCAGGATGGACTTTATGTCCCAGATGTGTAGAAACACTTATCCTCCCCAAATACAATCTTAACACATTATTGACTGGGCGATGTATCAACACATCTTTTGTTATCCAAATGTTTATTGGCCAGGAGTGTCAGTACATTTTTAGAAAGTGATCGAATTAACACGAATTAACATCGCTGTGTGAAGTTGTTAGATCTTAAAATTGATCAAAGGTTCATGGTACAGTTGATGATTATTGTTATCACTCATGTTTTGCTCCATTAGGTTTTTGTAGCACCTTATGTGTATTATAAATGTGAGATTTTCAAAAATGACCCATCGAGAAATTTTGAGTGAAAAAATTTTCAGTGGCTTTTATGCAGATACTTTCTCTGAGTGTCTGAGTGACATATATGTTAGTGTCTCAGAAGATGATAGTTCTTCAGAATATAGTTCTGATTCAGACAATGTGAATATCAGACCAACAAAAAGTGGTTGATTCTGATGCAGAAAGTGAAAACGAAACTCATGGTGCTGGAGAAAACTTTACAGGGGTAGCTATTGAATGTGATAACCTGCAAAATGTTAGTGAAATAACAGAATTAACGTTCTGGCCAGCCAGAATAAAAATCATCACCAACCACAGGTGTTAGTTTCTGCAGAAATCCCCCAGTTGATAATGAGTTAACAGTCTCTCGATGTCCATTCCTAAGAGATGTCAAAGTACCCACGGAAGCGGTGCCCGTGTTTCTGTAAACTAACTTACCTGAGAAGGGATTTGGCTGCTGGTGAGGGCTGGCTCGCCTTTGACGTTAGCATTTCTTGGATGAGTTTTTGTGTGTGTGTTTTTTTTAATGGAAGAGAAAGAAAGAATGACTTTATTACTTTGCCAGGCAAAGGGGGACCACAGCAGGCTAGGTCCTCAAGAACTGTGCTCTCCTTTGATGAGCTTTAATTCACATTAGAGACCCTGTGGATGACCCCACGGGTGGATACCAGTGGCCTCACTAGCAGCTTCCGAATATCTTGAGAGAATTGGAAGGTTTCTTTCCTCTTCTTGAGAAAAACCAAAGCCATTTTTCATCCAAGGGCCCTTCAGACACTGAGTATTCTGTCCGATCCTTGGCGGGGGGGTCCTTGCCCGTCCCTTTGCTGCCCCTCCCTGGGTCTGCACAGCTCTCCTATGCCGCGGTTCCCATCTGCTGCTCTGCTTGCTTCCCTGTGTCTCAAGAATCCACGGCCTCTCCTTTGCAGCGCAGTGTCTCTGAGAACTCCCTTGTGGCAATGGATTTCTCTGGGCAAACGGGAAGAGTAATCGAGAATCCAGCTGAGGCCCAGAGCGCAGCCCTGGAAGAAGGCCACGCCTGGAGGGTAAGACTGTGGCCCGGCCCCACCCCTGGTCTGCCCCAGGGAAATGGCTCTGTGCTGGCGACAGGAATGCGGTGCGAGGGAGGGCGGGTGGCTGTGGGTTCTCACCTGCAGGAGGCTGTGGCTTGCCTGGGCTACTCCATGCCCCGGGCACCTGGCCACCCCCACGGGCAGTCCCTGGGCTCCCACGGAAGGAGGGGCAGGAGCAGAGCCCTAAGGCCCCGTGGCCCGCAGCCCTGTCCCTGCTGATATGTCCTCAGGGCCTCTGGGGAGAGCGCTGGGCCAGGCCTTCCCGTCGTGGCTGAACCGCCGACCAACCTCGCAGCCTTGAACAGTCTCTTTACTCTGAGACTCACGTTCCTAATCTCTAGATTGAAGAATTTGGCCCAATTTCCAAGCTTTTCTGAGCTTTCAAGGCAACTCTGGCTCAGAAAGCCTCCCCATGCTTCAGCTTCACAGTGTTGGGAAAAGGAGAATGTGCCCAAAGCCACAGGCCTGAGTCCCCTGTGGGAGCTCATGGTTTTCTCCTCCGGGTGACAGACAGCCCGGCTTCAGTACTGGGATCGTTAGCAATATGCCAGGGTGGGACGCTTCTGGTTTTGCTTTTAACAACTGTGACCCGTAAGCTGTCCGCCCTCCTGCTCACACAGGAAGGGTCCTTGTGACCACGTGGGACTAGGCGGCTGTCATCCCGCCATCAAGGGCCTTTCACCCGGCCAGCTTCCTGCCCCGGTGTGTCCCACGTGGCGTGGTGATTGTGTTCGTGGCTCACTTGGCGCTGACGCAGGGATTTCTTTTGCAGAAACGAAGCACGAGGATGAATATCCTAGGTAGCCAAAGCCCCCTCCACCCTTCCGCCCTCAGTACAGGTAAACACGGCATGTTGACTTGATATTGTTGTACATGAATAACATAAAAGCGCTCCCAGCCCTCCCCAAGCCTCACGGCGGGCCTGGAGTGCAGCATACGCAAGCGGGGACCGCAGGAGTCGGGGCCCCGTGTGGCCCGAGCGTGCTTAGCAGGGCGGCTGCCGAGCAGGGAGCTCCGCCTACCCTCCTTCTCTGGCCCCCACAGTGATTCACAGGACGCAGCACTGGTTTCACGGCAGGATCTCCAGGGAGGAGTCGCACCGGATCATTAAGCAGCAAGGGCTCGTGGATGGGTAAGGGACGCGCCCCGGGCGGGAGTCTGCTGGGCTTAGCTCCTCAGAGCATCTTGCCGTGTGTGTGTGTGGGCAGAGGGGCAAGGGTGGTGCAACAACCTTGTTTTAAGTTGGAGCAATGTGCTCAGGAGTATGAAGGTGGTGCAGGATTTGCACGGCTAGGAAGTGGACAGAACGGCAGTCCATTTGTCCAGACCCCATAATCCTCCTCCACCTGTTTGATGCAGTTGGAACAGCCAAAGAACACACTCTAATTAATAGGGCAGTAGGCAAATGGAAAAGTGGCTTTTTGCCTACACCTTTTACTTTATGCATTATATCTTTGACTTTTGCCCCAGCTACCCCAAACCTCAGTGGCTTAAAGCAGCGAAACTGTATCCCTGTTCACAGTTGGTGCAGGTTGGGTGGCTAGTCGCACTGGGGCCTGAAGAGCTGGGGCCAGGATGGCTGCACTTATGCGTCCAGTGGCCAGTGCTACTGTGGATGGGTGATGAGGCAGCTGGGTGCAGGCCTCTGTCATGCTAGCCTGCCTGGGACCATGCACTTCACAGCCCTCATGGGGTCCCTGGGGGTAAGAGGTCAAACCCCAGTGCACAAGCACTTCTTAAGCTGGCACCTACTTGGACAAGGCAAGCCACATGGCCAGGCTGAGCATCATGGGAATGTGAGGGATCTGCCTAGAGTGGGGCTACAGCTGTGTGAAGTCCCGGGGCAGGGCTACAGGTATGTGAGGGCCCGGTGGGCGGGGGGCGGTGC
>SJYW01030542.1:586368-606980 GCA_006410735.1 Raphicerus campestris | reverse complement strand
TATTGTCAGCCCAGCCCCCAACCCCCGCCCCCGCCCAGCTCCCAGGGTCATTGTTTTATTAGAGGTTACAAAATCGCTGTTTTCTATTTCTGTTATTCCTTCATTGTCCCTTCCCTGAAACCCTTTCCCCTGTCACATATTTGTATTTCTGGGAGAGGTAACTGAGTGCTTGATTTAAAAACAAAATACGTCTATTTACTCATTTTGGCTGTGTGTGTGGCTCTTGTTGCTAGGGTGGGCTTTCTCTGGTGGGGAGCAGGGCCTGTTCCCCAGCGGCAGTGTGCAGGCTCCTCCTCGCGGCGGCTTCTCTTATTGGAGCGCAGCTCTCGGGCGCGTGGCTCGGGAGCTGCGGCTCCGGGCTCGAGCACAGGCTCACAGGTGTGCCACACGGGCTTGGTTGCTCTGCAGCGTGTGGGACCTTCCCAGACTAGGGACCGAATCCGTGCCCCCTGCTTTGCAAGGCGGCCCTTCAGCTGCCGGNGGCTCGGGAGCTGCGGCTCCGGGCTCGAGCACAGGTTCACAGGTGTGCCACACGGGCTTGGTTGCTCTGCAGCGTGTGGGACCTCCCCAGACTAGGGACCGAATCTGTGCCCCCTGCTTTGCAAGGCGGCCCTTCAGCTGCCGGACCACCACGGAATCCCTGAGTGCTGGATTTTTCCCTTTTATTTGTCAATTTCTCTTTTTCTTTTGGGGGGTATGTAACTGCTTTCTAGTACTGTCTTAGCTTCTGCTGTACAGTGACGTGAATATGTCTGTAATACATCCCTACCCTCTTGGATTTCCTCCCATCCCCACCCCACCCCCTCCATCATCACAGAGCCAGTGTCACTTTCCAGGGTTGTCATTTCTTATCCGGCCGTCTTCCGAGGCTGACAAATGAGGTGTTGTGTTTTGTATTTTAACTCTGGTGATGAGCTTGATGCTGTGCGTTTGACTTCTTTCAATCCAAGCTTAATGTTCTTGATTTTCTGGGTGCTTTCTTTTGGGCTCGTGGGGTGTGCCTCTTTTAAGTTGGTTCCTGACTGCTTTGGACTCAAAACTAATAAGATTTGTTTTCTAGCTGTGACACATTCTCTTCGATGCCCTAACTTTTGGGAATGGAAAATGGTTTCTAGAAACCAAATTGGCAGGTCTTTTCCATGGGCAGAGCTAGGACATATGCTTTTTAAACTGAAAAAGATTACAGGTTTACATTGATTTTCTTGCTCACTGAGTCATGTCTGATTCTGTGACCCCATGGACTGCAGCACACTAGGCCTCCTTGTCCCTCACCTTCTCCTGGAGCTTGTTCAAACTCATGTCCATTGAGTCGGTGATGCCATCCAACCATCTTGCCCTCTGTTGTCCCCTTCTCCTCCTGCCTTCAATCTTTCCCAGCATCAGGGTCTTTTCTAAAGAGTCAGCTCTTCTCATCAGGTGGCCAAAGTGTTGGAGTTTCAGCATCAGTCCTTCCAATGAATGTTCAGAATTGATTTCCTTTAGGATTGACTGATCTGATCTCCTTGCTGTCCAAGGTACTCTAAAGAGTCTTCTCCAACACCACAGTTCAAAAGCATCAATTCTTCGGTGCTCAGCCTTCTTCATGGTCACATCCATACATGACTACTGGAAAAACTATAGATTTGACTACTCGGACCTTTATCAGCAAAGTAATGTCTCTGCTTTTTAGTGTGCTGTCTAGGTTGGTCATAGCTTTTCTTCCAACGAGCAAGTGTTTTTTAATTTCATGGCTGTAGTCACCATCTGCAGTGACTTTGGAGCCCAGGAAAATAAAGTCAGCCACCGTGTCCACTGTTTCCCCATCTATTTGCCATGACGTGATGAGACTGGATGCCATGATCTTATTTTTTTGAATGTTGTATTTTAAGCCAACTTTTTACTCTCCTTTTTCACTTTCATCAAGAGGCTCTTTAGGTCCTCTTCTCTTTCTGCCACAAGGGTGGTGTCATCTGCATATCTGAGGTATTGATATTTTTCTCAGCAATCTTAATTCCAGCTTGTGCTTCATCCAGCCTGGTATTTCACATGATGTACTCTGCATATAAGTTTAAAAAGCAGGGTGACAATATACAGCCTTGACGTCCTCCTTTCCCAGTTTGGAACCAGTCCATTATTCCATGTCTGGTTCTTACTGTTGCTTCTTGACCTCCATACACGCTTCTCAGGAAGTAGGTAAGGTGGTCTGGCATTCCCGTCTCTTGAAGAATTTTTCACAGTTTGTTGTGATCCACATGTCAAAGGCTTTGGCATAAGTCAATGAAACAGACGTAGATGTTTTTCTGGAATTCTCTTTTTCAGTTTAAAAAGCCAGGATATAGGCTTTTTAAACTGAAAAATAGATCACAGGTCCACATTGATATCCCAGTTCAAATGGAAATCTACAGGATTTGTACATCTTAGACTTTACTGTATCTCTCTTTTCTTCCTCTGAAAAATCTAATGTTGTTAGCTGCTTGCTTTACGTCACTCTGTATTTGTGAGCTGTATCCCATATCACATCATAAAAATATTCATAATATTACGTCAGTAAAATTACTAAATTCACACTTCTTTATAGCCCTTGTGTTGTTAAGGAACATTCCAGGCAGGGTCATGTTAAAATGCCAGCCTTAAGGTAATTTCTTATCTGTGGTTCCATCACCAAACTGCCATGTTTCAAGTTCATTCCTCATTTTTGATTATTAGTTAAATGGATCTGATTTCTTTTCTCTTCCATTTAATGCTGCTTTTAAAACTATTTGAAACATTGCCGTGATTCCAAAGTCATAAATCTAAAAGAAGGCACTTTGCCTGGTGACTTGACTTTCCTCCCTAACTCCACGGTTGGTAAACATTTTCAGCGGTGTTTCTTTATCCTTCCGTTGTTTCCTTTTTCACATATAAGCAAAACACGTTGGTGTTTGTAAGCTGCCTCTCCTTGACCGAGTGTGTGCTGTCCGTGGAGGAGCAATCCTGCACTTAGCTGCCTCCTGAGGAGGCTGGGGAGGAGGGCCCCCTCCTGGTCCCCTGCTGTGTTCGCTCTCAGGCATTGTCCCAGCTTCATTGTTTTCCAGGCCTCTGAGGTGACACACTGCCCCATCTTCCTGTTTCTGCTGCTGAGTTCGTAGACGTGGGAGTGTTGAGCAGACAGTGAATGTTGTGAGATGCCCGGCTCTCCTCCCCGGGGTTGTCTGAGAGCCTGTGGTGGGTGCCCTTACCCAGGAGGCTGCGTCTCTTGCTGTGTGTGTAAGGACCAGTTTCATTTCTACTCCGTTTTGCGGTGCTGAACTGTTGATATATCTTTTGCCCGATTTTCCTATATCCACTTTTTACAAACATTTTTTCCAAGTTGTTCTTTGTGTTTTTGACTTAGCTGAGGGGGGTTTTGTTTTGATTTGGGGTTTGATTATACAGTTTTTCTAAATATGGTCACATTTATCTTTTCTNAAACATTTTTTTCCAAGTTGTTCTTTGTGTTTTTGACTTAGCTGAGGGGGGTTTTGTTTTGATTTGAGGTTTGATTATACAGTTTTTCTAAATATGGTCACATTTATCTTTTCTGTCCTTCAGCCTGTATCTTTCTAGATTTTTTTTAGTCCTAGTCATACAAGTTTTCTCCACTCCTCAATCATAAAGGAGTTTGTTCATACTCTAGAGGAATTTATCCTCTAGAACTTGTATTATTGGTTACACTCCCTTCCTTTTTTTTCATGATTATTTCTTCCATTTCTGTTCATGTTTAGATCCCAAGTGCATTCAGAATTTATTTATCCTAGTTCTCTCTGTAAAGATGGATCTGATTTTTTTTCCCATATGGGTGTACTGTTGTTCCAGACAGCTTTTCTGAAATGTCACTTGATAGTAGAACAGTCCTTTTAGAGCCTTAGAAGTGACCCATCCTGACTACAGACTAGATTCTTCTCCTCTGAACTTTCTGCCTAAGAGAGAAAAGCCTACCCTCCTCTCATAGTGATTTTTTTTGCATGTATGTTTGTGTGTTTTCCAGGGGCTTCGAGGATAGGATGCTTACCTATTGCAGCCCTAAACCCCAACCAAACTAAGCCCCCAAATGTTCTCATGGGGCCCCATTTAGCGTATCATGTATGGGGTTCATCTTCCAAAGTAAAATGGGTTTGCTTGCCGGGTGACATCTTACAGTAACCAAAGCCAGGTTCAGCCACTTGTCACTCATAAACCAGTAATTCAAGAGACAAATGTGAGTAGAAAGGAAAGGTTCCTTAATCAGAAAAGCCAGCAATCTGGGGAGAAGGTGAACTCCTGTCCTGAGACTGACTCTGAAGATTCTGCTAAGCAATGACAGTTTTTAAAGGGAACCAGGGCATCGGGGCTGGGGTTTGTGGGGAGNAATCACGGATGAAGTAGGGGGTGGAAAGAGATGGCAGAGCCTGCAATCTACCCAGGGGGCCTCTGAAGCCACCTGGATGCAAGCACCACCCCACCCCCGCTCCCACAGGTGATCTGTGTACGAGCGTAAGCCTGAGCCTGTACACACACGTGCATGTGCGTTTGCACTCACAACCCCTCCCCTGCGGAGCCCAGCACTGCCTGGCTGCCTCCTTCCTCCTCCTCTTGCCGTCCATAGCCCACGCCAGAGCCCAAGATGGAAGGAGCTTCCCAGGGGCCAGTCCTGCCCTGCAGGCCCCTCTGTGGCTCAGCCCAGGGCTCCTGCCGGGACTTGTAGCGTGTAAGGCTCTGCACTGCCCCCACCTGCCCCCACCATGTTCACACTGGGGTCTAGCTCCCCTGCCCCCTTGCCATCTACAGCCCTGGCCTCTGTGCCTTTTGTGAGCTGGCCCCTCTATCTATGCTCCAGGCCCCTCCACTGTGCAGAAGGCCATGACTTTGCCTTCTTTATGGCTGTCCCCCCCACAAGCAGAGTGGGGTGCTGGCGCAGGGCTAACACAGCACCCTCAGCAGAGTGTAGGGTCCTTGCCAGCCGTGGAGGATCCCCTGCACACTTGATCCGGCTGTGCCAAAGCTCCCGCACGATTGCTGCTGGCTTTGTGACCTCAGAGAATTTGCCTCACTGCTCTGGGTCCCCTGGTCTCACTGTAAAATGAGGACAGTGGCAGGGTCGCCGTGAGTCCTGAGCGAGGCGGTGTGTGCAGGGCCTGGGCCGCATGCCTGAGTTGTGCTATTCCTCTGATCTCCGTCAGCCCCGGGCGAGAGCAGCCCTTTGCTCGTCCCTGAATAGGTGCGTGAGCCCCCTGACTTGAGTCCTGACGGCGGCAAGGACGCCCTGGTTGCCAGCACCTTCACTCCGTGTTCCATGCTGAGTCTCAAGCAGGACGTCTCTGAGCGTGTCAGCCCCCAGCCTATCTCTGCAGTGCTCCACCCCCAACAGAAATCCCTGCGCCTACAGTTTGCTGATGGCAGTCACCGCTGCCTCTAGTGTGCACACCATCTACACACAGCTCCCAGCACGTGCACGGTNGTCAGCCCCCAGCCTATCTCTGCAGTGCTCCACCCCCAACAGAAATCCCTGCGCCTACAGTTTGCTGATGGCAGTCACCGCTGCCTCTAGTGTGCACACCATCTACACACAGCTCCCAGCACGTGCACGGTCTTGCAGGAGAGGCCGGGGAAGGTGGCAGATCGCGATCCGACGCTCCCAAGTGTGAGGTCCAGGAATCTCGCTGACTCCTGGCTCTACCCCCTGCCTCCAGGTCGGAGGTCATTTCAGGTAGATAACCATTAGGCGCAGGCCATCGGGGCAGCCTCAGGATCTCCTGGTCACACCCCGAACTGGGCAGCAGATGGACGGCATCTGTAACCTGCCTTGCTCCGTGGTGCTCAGAAGGAACAGCCGGGGTTCACTGAGGGCTCAGCTGAGACTGCCCAGCCCCAGCTTCTCCTCCAGGAAGATCGAGTCCCTGGGCTTCTGCTAGTGAAGCACTTGGAGAAGAGAACACAGCCCGGGAAGGACAGGCGCACAGCCCGGCTCTGCCCCTGCCAGCCCCGAGTGCATCGCACACACATCTGCTTCATAGCCACGCCCCCCCTGTCTTCCCAGCCCTTCGGGGCAGTGCCATCCTGGTGGGCATCTCCTAAGTGTATCCTGCAGAACACATGTCCTACAAAACGCTGTTAAAGAGGGGCTGGTATATAATAAAAGATGCTGTGAAGATTCGGGTAAGATAGGAAACCTCCTGCACGGGCCCTAAGGGAGTCATGCTGAAGATCTACATTCTGAAGGCTCTGAGATGTCTTGTGGTGAAACAAAACTTTTTCACCTTTGTAACGGGAGTTCCCAGCCTCATTGAACTGCCTTCCATCTGAATTTACAGTCTAGACACTGATGGTTTATCTGATTGTCACAGTTTGGTGTCTAATGCCTTTAAAATATGTTTGCTGTCAGGCCATTTCTTCTTTGTCACTGGAATTAGGGCCTTTTCCTTTCTAAAGAATAACTCAGTCTTAACATCTGATTCCAGATTTGTTCCTGTAAAAGCGATGATTTACACTTCCTCATGCTATCCTAATTTTTAGTTGGAATGTCGTTGATTCACAGTATTATGTTAGTTTCCATTGTATAGCGTAGTGATTCAGTATTTTTGCAGGTTTCTCTCCATCACAGGTTACTGCAAGACAGTGGTTATCATCTTTATGCTGCACAGTACTTGCCTGTCGCTTGTTTATTTTATACACAGTGGTTTGGATCTGTTGATCCTATGCCGCTGATTCGTCCCTCCCTGGTTCCCTCTCCCCTTTGGTAACCACGAGTTTGTTCTCTGCACCTGTGAGTCTGTTCCTGCTTTGCTTATATATCCATTTGTGTTATTTTTTAGATTCCATGTATACGTGGTATCATCCAGGGCTTGTCTCTCTCTCTGGTTCGTTTCGCTGGGCATAGTGTTCCCCAGGTCCATCCAGGTTGCTGCAGATGGCAGGACGTCACTCTTACTATGGCTGGGTGACGTTCCCTGGTGTGTGTACACCACAGCTTCTTAATCCAGTCATCTGTTGACGGGCACGTGGCCTGCCTCTGTGTCTTGGCTGTTGTGAACGGTGCTGCTGTGCACATTGACGTTCATGTATCTTTCACATTGGTGTTTCCAGTTTTTCCGTCTGTGTGTATCCAGAGGTAGAATTACAGGATCGTACGGCAGTCTTAGTTTTTAAGGGGGCCTCCATCGTATTCCCTGTGGTGGCTGCACCAGTTTACATTCCTTCTCTCCACCTCTTGGCCATCACCTGTTAATTGCAGACTTCCTGGTGTGATTTCAGGCTGTGGAAGCCTGCGTGACTCATGTTAGACGCCTGCATGCGTGTCACCCAGGCGCCCTGAGTCATGGATGTTGTAGCACCTTTTGTCATGTTCTTGCTCTCATTTTTTTATCTGAACCATTTAGGAGTGAGTTGTAATTATTTCAATATAAAATTTCTAAAAATGTGGGCTTCTCTTAGGCAACCACAGGCTCACTATAAACATTAGGAAATTAACACGAATGCAGTCCTGTCCCTGGTCATGCCACTTTCCCAGATTTTACCAAGGATCCGACTTGCATCCTTTGTTGCCAAGGAAAAGAGCTTGTTGGCCCCAGCACCACCCTGGGCAGCAGACGCCTTCTGTTCCTTTGTCTCGACACTTGCAGGAGCCGTGAGGGCAGAAGGACCAGGTGTGGGCTCACCTGCTCACCCCCAGGAGGTGATGCCGAGTCAGCTTCAGTGTGTCCTGCCGGCAGGTGCTGGGGTGGATTGCCTCATTCCTGTTGGTGGTCGCTTGAATACCTAAAGATGGTATCCACCAAGTTTCTCTGTCAGAAAGTTACTGTTGGTCCCTTTGTCATAAACATTTGTGGGTAGATCTTTGAGACTATGGNATTGCCTCATTCCTGTTGGTGGTCGCTTGAATACCTAAAGATGGTATCCACCAAGTTTCTCTGTCAGAAAGTTACTGTTGGTCCCTTTGTCATAAACATTAGTGGGTAGATCTTTGAGACTATGGAGTTAGTTATTCTCATCAAACTTTGATGCTGGTTTCAGCACCCTGTGAATATCTGCTTAATCAGTAGTGATGTCTAGTCATTGCCAGATGGTGGTTTTCTAATCCTTCTTCTTTCTCTGTGTAGCCGCCCTTCCGCTCTTAGGAAGAGCTTTTTCTTCCTCCTGTGTTATTTATTTGTCCATTTATTTATCACACCAGTGTGGACTCGGGATTCTTGTTCCGAGCTCTAGGTCGTAATCAGTCACCAGTGTTATTCACTTAGATGCCTGGGTGTGGCCACACTGCCTCCTAAGTTAGCTTTCTTTGAGTACCTCCTGGCACATAGAGTACCCGCTTCACCCTGGACCTTTCCTGCCCCAGCCCTAGAGGCAGCTGTGTTCCCACGGAGCCCTGTCCCCTGGGTCCTTTTGATGGGGAGTGACAGCCAGAGCACAGCCTGGGTGTGGAGGGTGGCCTTGCCCTACCACTCATGCAGCTCCCAAAGGTTCCTGAAACTTCGCCTCCTGAAGCCTGCCTGTTCACGTACGCATGCAGGCAACACGCATCCTCAGTTTGGAATTCATGATCAGTTGACTCTTTCCGTCCCCAGGCTCTTTCTCCTCCGTGACAGCCAAAGTAACCCAAAGGCGTTCGTCCTCACACTGTGTCATCATCAGAAAATTAAAAATTTCCAGATCTTACCCGTAAGTATTGACGTTTTCACACTCATGCTTACTGTTTGGTGTTCTGGTTTTGTTCCTTATGCAATTTTTGAACTAACCACACTAGAGAACAGTAAATACCAGACAGGTTGAAGCTCGCTAGTGAGATATTTATAGGAGCTCCCGCTATGCACAGAGTGTGCCGTTTGCATGGACGCGCACAGGTTTCGTTAACCGCATCCTCCATGGGGTGGGCCGAGTGCTCACATGGACACTCACAGGATAACTGATCGGCCTCCTCCATGAAGAGTGGTGTCTGCGTGGATACTCAGGTCAACTGGTCAGCCTCACCCTCCTCCGCAGGGTGTGCTGAGTGCACGGACACTCACAGGTTGACTAACCAACTTTGCCCTTATGGGCAAGGCAAACTGGGAGGAGCATGGGAAATAGGGGCGCAGTTGTCCCCTGTATCCCTAGGTACTTGGCAGTGCCCCTTCCAACCTGCCTCCACACAAAAAACTCGCTGCGCGACTGCCTGCCCTGTGTTCTAGCTCACCTCACTGGCCGCACATGTCGCCCTAGAACCTGCCCAGGGGTGGAGAGCACTAATCCTGACGGTGGGGCCTGAGCGGTGGCCTCTGACGTAGCTAGTCTCATTGTGTCTCTCCAGTGCGAGGACGACGGGCAGACATTCTTCAGCCTTGATGACGGGAACACCAAATTCTCTGACCTGATCCAGCTTGTTGACTTTTACCAGCTGAACAAAGGGGTCCTGCCTTGCAGACTGAAGCACCACTGCATCCGAGTGGCCTTATGACCTCAGCTCTAGCCTGGCTGCAGGCTGGTGGGCGCTGACACTGGAGTGAAGGGGCCTGTGCGTCCTTCAGCACACACGTCTGTCTGCACCTCGGGGCTTGGAGCAAGATGGTGCGTTTGGCGCTGGCTGACCACAATCGACTCGTCTGTTGGACTTGACGGTGGTTTGCTGCTGCAGATACAGCAGGGCTGCCCCTCTCTCCCTGGACTCGTCGGGGAGGGTGAGAGAGAGCAGATTCGAGAGTAAACTGGAATGATGGTCTTGGCTGGGCCACGGAGGAACGCAAGCCAGAGAGAAGTGATTGGACGTGAACTCTTGCCCTGGAATAATCTTGACAATTAAAACTGATATGTTTACTTTTTTGTATCGATCCCTTTTTTGCACTCCTTGTTTTCAATATTGTATTCAGCTTGTGGCAGGAGGGGCTGTGGCTTTTCCGTGTGTACGAGATGTAAAGACACTTGGAAAGGGGCCGCCCCCAGAGGTTGACCACGTTTGCAGAGTGCGGTGCATACCCTCTGCACATCACTCCCAGACAGCAGGCACCCCAGCCACCACCGCCGCCCCCCCCCAAGTATACTTGAAAGCTTTTTCGAAATAAAAGGTGTTCTTGTGGTAGGCACATGGTGCGCTCTGTGGCCAGAGAAGCGACCCAGTCTGCCTCCCCGCTCTGTGCCCATCCTCCACTTGTGCTGCCCACCTGCCATCTGTGTGTCAGTTTTGTCTTCCCCGCTGCTGGACGCGTGTTTCTTTGGAAAACTCGCTGTCCCACAACACAGCTGAGTGGCAGCCCTTCGTTGGCCACAGGCTAGCCTTCCTAACATACAGCGAGTGCCCATCACCCGCCTGCAGGGGATGCCAGGCCGCCTGCCCCACCTTCCAGCCTGTTCTAGAACCATGGCTGCCTTACCCCTCTGCAGTGGTGCCAGCCTTCCAAGGCTGTTCTTCCTGCCCTGGGGGCTCTGAGGATCTGAAAGGAGGTGGCACCTACATGGCCTGCTTCCATATGTAGCAGGTTTCCATGGTGACAGAGGTGGAAACCTTGGAGAGGGCAGCCCCACAGAGGATAGTCTCACTTGGTGGCCTCCATCCTGCTGAGAGCCCTGTGAACAAGGCCCTGTAAGGCAGCGGTCGGTTCCTCCACTGGCCCGGGTCAGGAGGCCCCCACGATGGGGCCGGCCATGGACAGGCCAGCCACGCAGCTCTGCGTGCTGCTCCAGGAGCTGAGCCAGATGCTGGCTGGAGATGTCCCCACCCTCCGCCTTGCCCCGAGGCCAAGTCTTCGGCCTTGCAGGCAGCCGTTCCTCTGCCTTTGATCCCTGCAAAGCAGAAAGGGCTCCCTGACAGCATGCACGCCGCTTGCGGAAGGATGACTTCTGTCCCCAGGTCACAGCGGCCATGCTTCCCTGCCCCTCCGGGCGGCGCTGGCCACTAGACCCCTGGACTGTCCAATGCAGCACTTCCCAAGGGAGACGAGCGGCTTAGGACACAGTGACGCATACCCGCTGCACCTCAGTTCGTGGTATAGACACTGTATTTTAGTTGACAAGACACACTCTACTTATTTTCCATGAAGTGTCTACTTAGACAAATGAAGAATTGTTAGTAAAACATGCTTTTAACCGTGAACGTTCAATGGCTTTTTTGTTTGCTTTGGGGTGGGGGTGGTTGTTTTTTAGCCTGTTAATCTTTCCAACTGTTGACAATTAGGTAATTTTCGAGTCATGCCTGGCAGCCTGCTTCCCCTGGAGGGACTGATGCTTTAGTTACACTAGTAGACATTTTTCTCTTTGCCAGTTGGAGGTAAAGCCTTTAAAAAACAAAAAATCCCACAAAAAAAAAAGCCACCTCTCCAGTTTCTGTTTTCTGTTTACATAGACCAGTCTCCACCAGTGAGATGAGACTCACTTGATAGACAGCTAGTATCTGCAGTATTGCATATTTATAAATACACCTTCTATTTAAAAAGAGAACTAAAGCTTGACTCTGACTCACGGTTCTGTGTGTACCCTCCTGGCCACAGTGAGCTGTCACAGAGCGTGACCTCCCAGGGCCCCTTGTCCTGGGGGATCCCCCCGCCAACGGGTGGCCCCTTGCAAGAGGTGGGCATCCAGCTGGGCCAGCCAGGGGCTGAAGGACATTCGACTTTTATTTTTGTATTTAAATGACATGAATGTAAACGGAACAGCTCAGGGTCGTTTCAGAGCCTGTTGACTTTTTATCTCTTCCTGTGATTTTCTGTTGTGAACAGAAACTCCATGTAGCAACCTGGACTGAATTGGGAAAGGACGCGCCAAATGCTTTGGGGATTAATGCTAAGTAGGAGAGCTTTGTGACCTTATGTGTAGAGTTTCCGAACGTTTTTCTGTTTGCTAAACCTTGAAGAAATACGTGCCTCAGTCTAGATGTTTTGTCTTCTCTCTTCTGCACTGAATACCTGAGGGTTTGACCAATTGCTGCACCTCCGCGGGGTGGGGCTAGCTCGCGGGGGCTCTGATGCCTGGTGCGCTGAGCATGGCGTCGCCCGCCGTGTTTTCAGGGAATGCAGAATGGATTAACCGAAAAGACAAAACCTTTGTTCCATGTGCTTTGCTCCTTTCTGTACATAGCTCCTCGGCTCACGAACCTAACTGTAAACATTCAGGTATTTTTGTACAAATAAGGGACTGATGTTCTGTTTGTCGTTAGAAATAAACATCAATACAGTGTTCTTCATTTTGCCTTTGGTGTCTGTTTCTATATTTTAAAAACGTTCAGCTAGTCAAGCACTAAACACCTAGGGAGATGATTTGGGATGCTTTAGTGATTTGCTTCTTAACTGGCTAAACAGGCGTTACAAACGAGTGAGTGTGATGTGCAGACTGGTGTGACCCTTCTGGGTAGGCTCCATGCTGACTACGGAACGGATCCACAGGCCTCTCCTCTCCACACTTCCTGTGCAAGAGCAGAGACCCATGGAAGCTCCAGAGGGAGGCAGAGCTTCCCTCAGCTGTAGCAAACACCTCAAGAAACTCAAAAAAGCTCACATTTGTGCAGTTCAAATGTGATGGGATTTTGCCATCACATGGCCAAAATGGCCCACATGAGAAATGGGCAGAAAGAATAAGAGAATGGTTGTCCTGCATCTCTGCTCCCACAGGAACTCACCTGGGACCTGAGGCCAGCGTCACTTAGCTGTCCTTGGGCCCGACTCACCTCCTCCTGTCCCAGCCCCAGCAGAGTGTATTACCATAAGCCAGCTGTGTCCACCCACCAGAGCACACCTGTGGCCTTCTGAACTCTCCCATCACTTGTTTTCAGAATCTGCACCCTGGGTTGGAAATCTCATCCCACTAAGGCAGGCTACCGTCAGAGCAAGAGCAAGAATTCACAACACTCTCTTCCTTGTCAGAGATGGGGAGGGGGCCATGTTTACAATGGGGCTGGTGTGTGAATGTGTGTAGGGTTATGTGGTGAGGGTTATGGGTGCCTATGGGGTGGGAGAGCAGAACCAAGCATGCTGTGGGGGGTGGGAGGGGGCAGGTGGAGGCGGGATGAAGGCTGGATGCAGGCAGGGCATCTGCAGAGGTGTGTGTGAGTCTGTGTGGGAAGTGCATGCATGGTGGTGAGGCATACAGTGTGTAGAAGGCATGACATGAGCGAGCTCATGTTTTCATGTTCCCGGAGTCCAGGGAGGGTGTGAGGCGAAGCACTGGGCCAGGGTCCCAAATGTAGACTGGTGTTCCTTCCAAAGAAGGTGATACTAGGGGCCNGCCCCCAGAGGTTGACCACGTTTGCAGAGTGCGGTGCATACCCTCTGCACATCACTCCCAGACAGCAGGCACCCCAGCCACCACCGCCGCCCCCCCCAAGTATACTTGAAAGCTTTTTCGAAATAAAAGGTGTTCTTGTGGTAGGCACATGGTGCGCTCTGTGGCCAGAGAAGCGACCCAGTCTGCCTCCCCGCTCTGTGCCCATCCTCCACTTGTGCTGCCCACCTGCCATCTGTGTGTCAGTTTTGTCTTCCCCGCTGCTGGACGCGTGTTTCTTTGGAAAACTCGCTGTCCCACAACACAGCTGAGTGGCAGCCCTTCGTTGGCCACAGGCTAGCCTTCCTAACATACAGCGAGTGCCCATCACCCGCCTGCAGGGGATGCCAGGCCGCCTGCCCCACCTTCCAGCCTGTTCTAGAACCATCGCTGCCTTACCCCTCTGCAGTGGTGCCAGCCTTCCGAGGCTGTTCTTCCTGCCCTGGGGGCTCTGAGGATCTGAAAGGAGGTGGCACCTACATGGCCTGCTTCCATATGTAGCAGGTTTCCATGGTGACAGAGGTGGAAACCTTGGAGAGGGCAGCCCCACAGAGGATAGTCTCACTTGGTGGCCTCCATCCTGCTGAGAGCCCTGTGAACAAGGCCCTGTAAGGCAGCGGTCGGTTCCTCCACTGGCCCGGGTCAGGAGGCCCCCACGATGGGGCCGGCCATGGACAGGCCAGCCACGCAGCTCTGCGTGCTGCTCCAGGAGCTGAGCCAGATGCTGGCTGGAGATGTCCCCACCCTCCGCCTTGCCCCGAGGCCAAGTCTTCGGCCTTGCAGGCAGCCGTTCCTCTGCCTTTGATCCCTGCAAAGCAGAAAGGGCTCCCTGACAGCATGCACGCCGCTTGCGGAAGGATGACTTCTGTCCCCAGGTCACAGCGGCCATGCTTCCCTGCCCCTCCGGGCGGCGCTGGCCACTAGACCCCTGGACTGTCCAATGCAGCACTTCCCAAGGGAGACGAGCGGCTTAGGACACAGTGACGCATACCCGCTGCACCTCAGTTCGTGGTATAGACACTGTATTTTAGTTGACAAGACACACTCTACTTATTTTCCATGAAGTGTCTACTTAGACAAATGAAGAATTGTTAGTAAAACATGCTTTTAACCGTGAACGTTCAATGGCTTTTTTGTTTGCTTTGGGGTGGGGGTGGTTGTTTTCTAGCCTGTTAATCTTTCCAACTGTTGACAATTAGGTAATTTTCGAGTCATGCCTGGCAGCCTGCTTCCCCTGGAGGGACTGATGCTTTAGTTACACTAGTAGACATTTTTCTCTTTGCCAGTTGGAGGTAAAGCCTTTAAAAAACAAAAAATCCCACAAAAAAAAAAGCCACCTCTCCAGTTTCTGTTTTCTGTTTACATAGACCAGTCTCCACCAGTGAGATGAGACTCACTTGATAGACAGCTAGTATCTGCAGTATTGCATATTTATAAATACACCTTCTATTTAAAAAGAGAACTAAAGCTTGACTCTGACTCACGGTTCTGTGTGTACCCTCCTGGCCACAGTGAGCTGTCACAGAGCGTGACCTCCCAGGGCCCCTTGTCCTGGGGGATCCCCCCGCCAACGGGTGGCCCCTTGCAAGAGGTGGGCATACAGCTGGGCCAGCCAGGGGCTGAAGGACATTCGACTTTTATTTTTGTATTTAAATGACATGAATGTAAACGGAACAGCTCAGGGTCGTTTCAGAGCCTGTTGACTTTTTATCTCTTCCTGTGATTTTCTGTTGTGAACAGAAACTCCATGTAGCAACCTGGACTGAATTGGGAAAGGACGCGCCAAATGCTTTGGGGATTAATGCTAAGTAGGAGAGCTTTGTGACCTTATGTGTAGAGTTTCCGAACGTTTTTCTGTTTGCTAAACCTTGAAGAAATACGTGCCTCAGTCTAGATGTTTTGTCTTCTCTCTTCTGCACTGAATACCTGAGGGTTTGACCAATTGCTGCACCTCCGCGGGGTGGGGCTAGCTCGCGGGGGCTCTGATGCCTGGTGCGCTGAGCATGGCGTCGCCCGCCGTGTTTTCAGGGAATGCAGAATGGATTAACCGAAAAGACAAAACCTTTGTCCCATGTGCTTTGCTCCTTTCTGTACATAGCTCCTCGGCTCACGAACCTAACTGTAAACATTCAGGTATTTTTGTACAAATAAGGGACTGATGTTCTGTTTGTCGTTAGAAATAAACATCAATACAGTGTTCTTCATTTTGCCTTTGGTGTCTGTTTCTATATTTTAAAAACGTTCAGCTAGTCAAGCACTAAACACCTAGGGAGATGATTTGGGATGCTTTAGTGATTTGCTTCTTAACTGGCTAAACAGGCGTTACAAACGAGTGAGTGTGATGTGCAGACTGGTGTGACCCTTCTGGGTAGGCTCCATGCTGACTACGGAACGGATCCACAGGCCTCTCCTCTCCACACTTCCTGTGCAAGAGCAGAGACCCATGGAAGCTCCAGAGGGAGGCAGAGCTTCCCTCAGCTGTAGCAAACACCTCAAGAAACTCAAAAAAGCTCACATTTGTGCAGTTCAAATGTGATGGGATTTTGCCATCACATGGCCAAAATGGCCCACATGAGAAATGGGCAGAAAGAATAAGAGAATGGTTGTCCTGCATCTCTGCTCCCACAGGAACTCACCTGGGACCTGAGGCCAGCGTCACTTAGCTGTCCTTGGGCCCGACTCACCTCCTCCTGTCCCAGCCCCAGCAGAGTGTATTACCATAAGCCAGCTGTGTCCACCCACCAGAGCACACCTGTGGCCTTCTGAACTCTCCCATCACTTGTTTTCAGAATCTGCACCCTGGGTTGGAAATCTCATCCCACTAAGGCAGGCTACCGTCAGAGCAAGAGCAAGAATTCACAACACTCTCTTCCTTGTCAGAGATGGGGAGGGGGCCATGTTTACAATGGGGCTGGTGTGTGAATGTGTGTAGGGTTATGTGGTGAGGGTTATGGGTGCCTATGGGGTGGGAGAGCAGAACCAAGCATGCTGTGGGGGGTGGGAGGGGGCAGGTGGAGGCGGGATGAAGGCTGGATGCAGGCAGGGCATCTGCAGAGGTGTGTGTGAGTCTGTGTGGGAAGTGCATGCATGGTGGTGAGGCATACAGTGTGTAGAAGGCATGACATGAGCGAGCTCATGTTTTCATGTTCCCGGAGTCCAGGGAGGGTGTGAGGCGAAGCACTGGGCCAGGGTCCCAAATGTAGACTGGTGTTCCTTCCAAAGAAGGTGATACTAGGGGCCACACAGACAAGCCAATAGCCAGTATAATTAAAAGAAGACACGACGTTAAACTTGATCTCATTGCCTTGATCATAGTGTTACTGGATTTTGAAACCCACTTTGAGGGATTCATAAAATTATAAGATGAATTTTCTGTGATAAAAACTTCCCCCTGTGAAATGTAAACAGAAAAATACCCTACAATATTGAGTTTTAGAATGGTAATTCCACAGCAACCCTCCTCATCTTGAAGTTATACAACAGTAACAGGGACAGAAAACAAGTGAAAAGTCCGTCCTTGGCAGAACTGGGAACTTGCAGGAGGGATTGTTCAGCCAGGTGGGTGGAGACCAACCCCAGGCCAAGAGATGCTGGCAGGGACTCCATGGTCGCATATCTCAGCCAGGCCTGCAGAGGGTGCTCGAGGGTGCATGGGCCACCTGTGGGGCCCCTACAGGCCCTTTTGGAGAGCGCAGGACAGGCAGGATTTGATGTGGAGGGATAGGTGTCCTTCCCGCTCCCCCATCCCGGGGATGCCATGTGTACTTTCAGTCTATAAATAGATCCAAGTCTTCTTTGCTGTCTGAAAGTTTTCTTGAATTACATCCAAATCTGGTTTTGTTACATCACTGCAAGTCTTGCTTTTAAAGACAACGCTATTATGTGTGCTGGGGCTCTCTCGCCTGCCTTTCCTAAGATTTACCTTTTCTCAAACTTGCTGACTCCGTTTGGTGTGCACATCCATCTGTCCCATCAATGTGCATGTCCCGTCTGTCCCGCAGGTCACGCACAGTCTCTGGGCAGCTGCTTGCCCCTGAGCCACTGCCATCCTGCACCTCGACAAGGACGTTTCCTTTTCCCTCTCTTTCTCGTTGGAGTCATGCTGGCTTCTATTGCATATATTCCTGCATCACTGCTTCAAGCTTTGCTGAACTGATTGCTTTGACTTTTGTTTGTTTTTATTTTATTTCATGGTATTAGGCTTGGCTGCCAATTTAATCTCCATGTCAATGTATTTCTACTGAATACTCCTTACTACCATATTTTTCCTACTCCTTCCTCCTTTTCTCTTGGGCATCTTCATGGCGCCTTGAAGAATGTGGGTTATTCTTGGCTGAGTCATTCATAGAAAGTTTGTGTAGGAAAGAAAGCAGGGATTGTGTCTTGATGCTAGCAGGACAAAGTAAATGAATGCTGTTTCAGTTCAGTTCAGTTGCTCAGTTGTGTCCGACTCTTTGCGACCCCATGAATGGCAGCACACCAGCCCTCCATCACCAGCTCCTGGAGTCCACCCAAACTCATGTCCATTGAGTCGGTGATGCCATCCAACCATGTCATCCTCTGTTGTCCCCTACTCCTCCTGCCCTCAATCTTTCCCAGCATCAGGGTCTTTTCAAATGAGTCAGCTCTTTGCATCAGGTGGCCAAAGTATTGGGGTTTTAGGTTCAACATCAGTCCTTCCAGTGAACATTCAGGACTAATTTCCTTTAGGATGGACTGGTTGGATCTCCTTGCAGTCCAAGGGACTCGCAAGAGTCTTCTCCAACACCACAGTTCAAAAGCATCAATTCTTCAGTGTGCAGCTTTCTTATCAATAAACACAAAGGGTCATGGATGTGAGTTCCAAGACCTTGACAACATTAGTCATCAAGATTGATCTTCCAGCCAACTCCTCTCCCTCCCTGGGGTCACACCTGCCTTTTCATTCAGCCTCACACACCTTCAAGACAAATGTCCCCAAATGATTTCATATTATTTTGCAATGCAACAACTTTTCCCCCTTGGTTATTCTATGGCAAATTATGCAATGTCATTTTTTATAATTATGGAGTTTTGTCATTTGAAATAAAAATTATGAAAAAGTCTCAAAAAAGATTCTATTGTAACTCTACATTCTTACACAAACTCGTCCACACACATGAGCATAGATGTCTACGAGGGCTGTAGCACAGGATTCCTAGGGAAGACCTGGGCCCAGCTGGGGGACTCATCTGGAAGGTGTGTGGAGAATGAAGGCAAAGGCCAGCCTGAGCACAAGTGGATGGAGAATGTGCCCTTATCCAGGTGTGAGTTGTCCAGTTTGATAGCACTAGGCACGCATGACATTACCTAAACTGCAATAAAAAATAAAATGAAAACTTCAGTTTCTTGGTTGCATCATCCTCATTTCAAGTCCTCGATAGGCACCTGTGGCTACCCATAGTGTGTGGATAGTGGTAGTGGTGTCCAGCAGCCACCACACTGGACAGTGCATTGATAGGACGTCATCATCACAGGAAATCTTGCTCGACACGGCTGGTCTTATTGCACCCGGAATGAGAGGCTAAATTAGAGACATGGGAATGGATGGTTGGAAGGAGGGGCCAGTTCCCTTGAGAGTCAATCTCCCTGTCTCTGGGTGATGTTCTGTATTAACGAAGCCAGGTCCAAGGCTAAAGGCACCTGCATTCATGGGGCATCTCTGCCTCACCCCGTGGATAAGACAATACTAACTTCTCATTTGCCAGAGCAGGGTGACACCATCCGCTGTCTCCCGTTTGTTTGGGTATATTTTGCTTTCCAATTATAATTGAATGGTTTCACATCATAGGGATATACTGTATACAAAACTAGTGATGTCCACTTAGCCCCTCACCAGCATGACCACTGAGAAAAAGCATGCTTCCCAATTTGACATCAGCCTATCGAGTGACCAGATCTGGAGTGAGCCAGAGGTGGAAACTCTACCTTTTGTATTTCCCAAAATAATCAGCACTACTGTGAGCACCTCCCCAGACTGAGCGCAGTTTCAGTGTCTATAAAGTGCGTGTGTTTACACACGACTCTAAATGTAAGCAGAGCTGTTACTGCTCTGCATCTGAAAAGACAGCCATGTCTCTGCAGGGGTAAGAGTGAGCCACATGGGACCTCTCGGAGATGGCTTTGTCCAGGGTGATTACACGGAACACAGGGATCATTCTTGACACTTTGACATTAATTCAAAACCAGTCTGGACAAAGTGTTGGAGTTTGTGCGGATGGGCACATTTTCCACTCTCTAAAGCATAGTGGCGGATTCATCCAGCCAACCAGATTCAAAAATATGCAATGCTTGGTGTATCTCTTATTGGAGGAAGGAGACTAACATTTTTTTATTTTGTACAAAAAGTGAAATTATATTAATATTTTGTCATTGCACTACTTCTATTGTACATAAAATATGATTTCACGGAGCTTTCTGAGAGGACTGAGATAGAGTCTAAGGTCATTCAGAACATCGACGGTTTCTAAATGGTTTCTGCTGCGTTGCTGAGTTGACAGCTGAACCAGGCTTTGAGGGTGGGCTGTACAGCTGTTCCAAACCTGCGTTTCTGACACTTCCTGTCCAGAAGGGACACCTTCAAGACGATGCAGGGCAAGTGTATTCCTGGTCTTACTCCCAGGGGTCCTGACTCAGAAAGCTGGGTGGGAGACAGTGCCATGCCTCTGGGCCAGCTCAGCAAGATTCAGTGCACCTCCCACGGGGAAGGAGAATTCTAGAAGCTGCCCCAAGAGCCAGGCTTGTGTGTGCCACATCCTCAGGCCTCTCTTAAACCTACGGAATTAAAATCTCTGACTTGGTGATAGAAGCATTTGGCCAGCACAGGGCAGTGGGACCATCCCCATCTTACGATGAGCTTCGGGATTTTAGGGTCCACGTACTGACTGTGTTTTCATCCTTTCCAAGCAACCAGAGTTTTCAGCTCCTAAGATAGTGATCTTCGTAAAATGTGATGGGAAAGGTTTAGAATTAAATCCAAAAACGCCTGAAGCTGTACTGGAGAGTACCCAGTGAGCACGCGGCTGGCATATCTGGAAGGCCACTGGGGACTCAGGCCCCTCCAGATTCTCTCCGCCCGCTGACAGGCCCCACGGGGTGGAAGCCATGAGCCCCCATGGTGCCCCCTCCCCACCCCCGCACACTTGCCTGATTGCTGCTCAGGGGGGCTTGTCCGGGGGTACACAGCCAGGCCCAGCACAGCCGAGGCTGGCCCGTGGCCTCTTGACTCTCAACCAGGGGTCCTCTGGCACCTTCCCACCATTCTCTTGACACTGAGTCACTCACAGAGGCTGGCAACGGCCTGCAGGGAGTCTGTGGCCAGGTAACTGGGCAAAATCAAGGCCTCCTGAGGGACGGAACCGTCCTCTCTCCTGCCTGCCTGAGCACCCAGCAGGAGCCTC
>SJYW01030542.1:521697-571992 GCA_006410735.1 Raphicerus campestris | reverse complement strand
GCAGTGTGGCCAACAACCAGGGACTGAACCTGTTCCCCCTGTCTCTTATACACATCTTAAGGAAATATACTAATTTTAAAACTTGAACTACGTATTGAAAGCAGCACATAGAAGAAAGCAAATAGTTTTAAATGCTTATATTAGAAAGTAAAAAGGCCAAAAAAATAATGAGGTAATCTCTCAGCTAAAGATGTTAGTAAAAGTGCAACATGATAAAGATCACTGCATGCAGGCAATAATAAAGACAAAGAAGATAATCAGTGAAAAACAAATAAATGTAAATGAAAGAGGATCAACAAAGCCCAAGGGTTTGTTTGTTTTTTTAAAACTAGTACAATAGACACAGTTTTGGTAATATTAGCTAAGGACAAAAAGAGATAGGAATAGATAAATAATACAGTAATAAAAAGGCATATAATTATAAATCCAACAAACTAAAAAGCTAATGACTGTATCATAAAAAAGAATTCTTGTCATTAAATCTAAAAAACTGATGAAATAATATCAAATTGGGTTCATGGAGAAATAGAGATCCTGATGAGTCCTATAATAAAAATAAATTGACATTAAAAATATTTCTTCAGAAGTGAAGGAGAGGGGCAAATGATTTTATGTATGATTTCTCACACTCTTTCAGTGACTGCAGAATTCCAAATTTCAAAATTATATGACTGTTTGAGAGAATCAAAAAAGAAGAAATTACCTTCAGATCAGTCTGTGAGACCATAGAATCTGACACTAAAACTAGAGAAAAAATTCTTTACAAAATGTTAATGCACCACAGTTTTATCCCAAGAATAAAAAGATATTTAAAAGTTAGAAAATTTATTACTGTGACTCATCACTTAACAATTCAGAGCCGGAAAACCATAAGATTTTTTACTTTTGGTGCAGAAAATATTTTGATAAAATTAAAAATCTATTTATTTTTAAAATAGGAATAGAAGAAATCATCTAATAAAGAATATCCAGGGCCTTCTCTGGCAGTCCAGTGGTTAAGACTCCACACTTCAAATGCAGGGGAACAGGTTCAGTCCCTGGTTGTGGAACAATATCCTCCCATGCAGTGTGGCCAACAAAAATTTTTTTTTTAAAAAGACTATCTGACAAAACCTGGCTGTGAATAGTGCAATGTTAGAAGTGGTCTTTTTAAAGTCAATGGGGTGAGATGTTCACCACCAATGCCTCTGTTAATACTGCCTCAGAGGCTCTACCTAGAACAGTGACAGGCACATACAGAACTTTAAAAGTTAAGTTTTCTAGCAATCAAATTAGCAAAATTAAAAATATGTGTGCACAAGAGTAGAATCGGAGAAGGCAGTGGCACCCCACTCCAATACTCTTGCCTGGAGAATCCCAGGGACGGGGGAGCCTGGTAGGCTGCAGTCCATGGGGTCACTAAGAGTCGGACACGACTGAGCGACTTCACTTTCACTTTTCATTTTCCTGCATTGGAGAAGGAAATGGCAAGCCACTCCAGTGTTCTTGCCTGGAGAATCCCAGGGACGGGGGAGCCTGGTGGGCTGCCGTCTATGGGGTCACAGAGTCGGACACGACTGAAGCGACTTAGCAGCAGCAGCAGCAGAGTAGAATATTTTAGTTTAAACAACAAAGTGAAACGTAGCCCTGCATTCAAATTAACAGAAGCATTCATTTTCGCAGGAGCACTGGCTGCACTTAAGAGCTCAGTAGCCAGATATGGTTCATATCTCTGATGTGGGACAGTGCCGTCCAGGACAGTGCAATGAGACAAGAAAGACAAATATGTAAAAGAACTAGAAAGAACATTTTCACAACTCACAGATGATACAACTGATTACATTGAAATCCACCTGAATCAAATTATTGAAAATTCTGAGAATATTCAGAAAAAAACGTCAAACACAAAATCAATTGCAATTCCATATGTTGGCAATAAACAGCTATTTTCTTGGAGTATGAACAAGAAAAATCACTTTTTCACATATTTACGAGATATTTTGCTTCCATTTCTGATAAATGCTTGTGTTTCTACTGAATTGTGTTCTTTCACTGAAAAGTTATTTTTAAATGAATATTTCTAAGCCCATCATTAGCGATATGCATTTCAAATCCTTTCCTCCACTCTACAGGTTGTCTTCCTAGTTTATGTAGTTTGAAGAACAGATATTTTTAACAGTAACATAATCAAATTTGTCAGGGTTTTATGGTTAGCTGATTAAGGAAACCATTTAAGAAATATTTTTCTTCTACATTCCTAAAAATAAGTATTTTTCTCTATTGTCCTAAGAAGTTTGCCTTAACGGTTAAGAATTTAATCTATCAGGAATTTATTTTTGTATATAGAGTGAGAAACTGAGTCAATTTCATTTTTTTTTTCCAAGCAGCCAACCAATTGTTCTAGAACCATTTGATAGTTTAACCTTACTCTGCTGGTGCTAAGTCACTTCAGTCGTGCCCGACTCTGTGCGAACCCATAGACGTGTGCCCACCAGACTCCCCCGTCCCTGGGATTCTCCAGACAAGAACACTGGAGTGGGTTGCCATTTCCGTCTCCAATGCATGAAAGTGAAGAGTGAAAGTGAAGTCGCTCAGTCGTGTCCGACCCTCAGCAATCCCGTGAACTGCAGCCCACCAGGCTCCTCCATCCATGAGATTTTCCAGGCAAGAGTACTGGGGTGGGGTGCCATTGCTGATTTGCAATTCCACAAGTTTATTTTCTAAATTTTTGTGGCATTTTTTCCTGGGCTCTCTATTCTGTTAGCTTTGCCACACGCCTATCCTTATATCAAAACTGTTACAGTTCTGCAGCTTCACCTGTCTTGATAAGGGTAGAGCAAGAACATGCTGGTAATTTTCAGACTTATGTTTTTCCATTCATATTTTAGAGTCAAATATCTGGGTGGGATTTTGACTAAAGTGCTATTGAATTTGTTAATCAGTTTAAGTAAAAGGTAAATATTTGCAGTGTGAAGTGTTCTCACCAGTGAGCGGCCATTCATTTCCATTTATTTGGGTCTTCTTGAGTGCCCTCCTATGAGCTTTTTTGTCTCTTCATACAAGTCTTGCACACCTTTTGTGAAATTTTGTTATGGCCATTCCTAGTGTCCTGTTCCTGACTGAGCCAGAGCTTGTCACTGTCCCTGGGACGGGGAAGAAGCCACCCAGGTTACCAGCAGGGTGAGAAGCAGGTGCTGAGACCTGGGGCCTGATGTCTCCAGCCTGCACTGCATCTTCAGGAAACTTCACATCTTCTTGTTTCTTGTTGTTGTTGAGTCGCTCAGTTGTGTCCGACTCTGCAACCCCATGGACTGCAGCACGCCAGGCTTCTCTGTCCTTCACCATCTCCTGGAGTTTGCTCAAACAGATGTCCACCGAGTGAAAAATTCTTGTTTCTACCTTCCAAATCAATTCATATCTATTTATTCTCTTCCCTACAATTTACTCTCCAAGCAACAGTTGGTGGAACATTTAAACCCTCAGGAACAACATTTCTCAGCCTCAAAGACTTCAGTGACTGGCAATGCCCTCCAAGAACAGTCCGGCCCCATGTTGGGGCTCCCTTCTGGGCGGTCCCCTTCTCACAGGCTTGGCTTCTTAGCCCTGGTCGCAACTGGCCACTGTGGCTTTCTCTCGGCTTCCTCACTCACCATCTGCATCCACTCCTGGGCTGCCACACAGCAAGCTCATCTGGCAGTGCCCAGCCTGCCTGGTGAAGGATGCCCTGCTAGGTCACATGTGCTAGCTGTGTGACCCCCGACAAATTTCTGAGCCTCTCTGGGCCTCCATGTCCTTATCTATAAACTGGGGGTGATGATCATATTTACCTTCTTACGGGAGTTGTGAGGGACTGATTCTGTGTTAAAACAAACAAACAGAAAAAAAAACCACGCCTAATCAAGAAACTTTTAAAATGCTAAATATAGTATTATTGCATTCACTATGACACAGGAGGTTTCACTCTGGTCTCACGCCGCCCTCTCGCAGAGGGCGGTCATCACATCTGGATCCCTCCACTCAGCCTCCACGGTGATACAGGCTTCACAAGAGTCTGTCCTGGGCCAGGCTCCCGGCTTAGCGGGCACCACGTGCAGATCCCGCTGGAGCCAAGCTTTCCAGCCATCCTGTCCAGCTTTCACCCTCCCTTCCCGGCCTCTAATCGTACAGAGCGGGGCCCGGAGACCAGATCCTCTGTGGCTCTTGGCGAGGTGGTTTCGAGCTCAGTTGGCACAGCACCCTGAGGTCTGATCTCTGCTCTCAGAGCAGGGCAGAGGGAGGGAGGANCTCTAATCGTACAGAGCGGGGCCCGGAGACCAGATCCTCTGTGGCTCCTGGCGAGGTGGTTTCGAGCTCAGTTGGCACAGCACCCTGAGGTCTGATCTCTGCGCTCAGAGCAGGGCAGACGGAGGGAGGAAGCTGCGCGGAGCGGCTCGGGTCCTGCAGGCCCCGCCCTCCGACCCGCCCACAAGCCCCGCCCACCGGCCCGGCCTTGGCCCCGCCCACCGCCCTGGCCCCAGCCTGCTCGGAACCAGCAAGCAGATGCCCCTTTGAGCAGATGCTGTGTCATTAAAGCCAAGGGGGAATGGCAGTCTGTGGTCTGTGCGGAGTTCCCAGCTCCTGGCTGCACCACATGCCACGTGTGTATATGCTTGTGATGGTGTGCGTGTGTACATGGCTGTGTCTGTGTGTACCTGTGTGTATGGCATTTGTATGTGTGCCCTGTGTAGTTTATGTGTGTGTGTGCCGGAGCATGTGTGGCGTAAGAGAGTGGATGGCGGGAGCAAGGGAAGCTGGTGCCCTGCTGTCCTACATGGGCTCCAGCCAAGGTGGGCTCTGGCCTAGGTGACCCAGGCCCTTGGGACCTAAGCCCGCCTTAACTGAGGAAGAAGCCCTGCCCCATAAGGCCTGGATCAGCCTGAGCAGTGAGGTGGATGAGATGGGAAGCCCAAGTTTGAAGAAATCCCTGATTTGAATGCTGGCCAGCTTCAGGGGTAAAAGAACAGGCCGCTGAATCTGATGAACCTGGATTCAAATCCTTGCCTGCCTCTTCCTGTTTCTCCACCTGGGCTCCTGGGCTTGGCCCTTGCAGCTCCTGTGGCCAGGGCAGTCCCCTGCACAGCACAGTGGGTCCTAGCGGCCCCAAGCAGGCACTGCACTGACACAGGGCAAGTCCTCTCACTTGCCTTGCCCAGGCCGGCCTTTCTTTGCCCCTTGGGAAAGCCAGGGGCCTTTTGCTGATCAGAGGTTGCCTAGAGAGACTCCAGGGGAACTGGCCTCAGTCTGGGTCCCACACAGGGCCCTGGGACACTGAGCCTCTGGGGGAGCTGGGGCCCTGAGCACTTTCCTTTGTCTTCTTGCCCTCCCCGCTCCCAGGCCCTGCAGGCTCCGCTGCCCCTGGTCCCTGCTCTGCCCTGCAGGGCCCTCACATCCTGCAGAGGGTGGGGAGAAAGAGGGCGGCGGGTGGGGGGAGATGCTGCGGAGTAAATAATCAGAGCGAGCTGCTCTGATTGGCTTTGGGGAGGCGGACACTCTGTCTACATAAATGGCAATTCCATCCTCTGTGCCTTTTAACTGTCACCAAGGAGGAGAGAGAGAGGGAGAGACAGAGAGCAAGCACCTCAGGCTGCCTGTGAGTACCGCTCTTTGTCCTCATAGCCTGGGGGAACCAGACTCAGAGGGGAAGCCAGTTCCTGGTGCCCGGGCCCCTGAAGTTTGGGGGCCCTGGGGATGGGAGGCTCGCCTGTTGATTGCAGCGGGGTGGATCTCCCCCGGCCAGCTGGGAGGGATGCATCAGCTGTATGCAGGTGTGGCAGGCTACTGGAACTTTTTGAGAAGATTGGTGCCAATCTAAGTTCCCTGCTTTTGTGTGTGGCATGTCTAAGCAACAGGTGAGATGAAGAATCAGAAACTTCTGATAATTTTTAGCCCATGATCTCTGAGCCATAATAGCAACAGAACAGAGCGAGTAGAAATTATTTCTCAGGCTGGTTCGTGGTGCATCTGAAGTGCACAGAGGCCAGGAGATGGAGACCCGGGGAGGATATGGACCACTCTTGTCCTCCGGTGTGAAGGGCATCCTCCTGCACGATGATTGTAAAAATCAATTGGGTCCGATGTTTACAAAGGGCTGAGTACACAGTAGGTGGTCATTAATGTGATCTATATTACTAATAAGCAAGTAAGTAAACTGCAGGTGGGAAAATGGGGGGATTCTAATGCTGGTGAGGGAACCATCTGCTCAGGGTATGTCATTTTCTCCCGTTTTCAAGGGAAATTCAAGCAGGCGACTTGGCTTTTCCCCTTCATCCTATTTCTCTCACAGGCTCCAAGAGTTGGGTCTTTACAGTTGATTTCTTATTTAAATAGCAGTGTTTTTCTTCTGAGACAGAACCAAAAACAGAGGGGACCGTTGCCAAATAAAAAGCAGCCAGGACAATGGTCACCCTGGAATGGCTAAGACATAGGCAAGATGAGGAGAATCTGGGGGTTTCCTTAAAAAAAAAATTGTGACATTCACAGCAGCCTCTCTGTCTCTCTCAGGTCCATGGCAGGTGGGCTGGCGGTTTGCTTACAATGATGAAAATAAAACAAAATCCCTTTGTGAAAGTGTTAGCCACTCAGTTGTGTCTGACTCTTTGCAAATACATGGACTTCAGTCCACCAGGCTCCTCAGTCCATGGACTTCTCCAGGCAAGAGTACTGGAGAGGGTTGCCATTTCCTTAAACCCCCACGAATTCAAATAAATAGCTGGGCAGTTTATTTACACTTTCCTCTCTTCATGATGTGTATTCTGAAGGTCTTACCCTGTTGACTCTTCGTCTGAGTCTGGTAGCAGGTTTGGGGAGAGACTGCAGGAGAATCTGACTCCCTCCGTATTTCAGAAAAGCTGTCCTCAGTCTGTCGGATCTTCGGCATTTCTGGAGGAGGACGCTCGGGGCGCAGGAGGACAGTGATGGGCACACAGCCTCAGAGGAAAGGATAACGTCCCCCTGTGCTCTGCATGCAGCGAGGTTCCCTGTAAGTGAGGGGTGTGGGGGACCCCAGGCCAAAAGGCATTGGATGGTCTTCTGAGCTCACAGACCACGTGTGAAACCACTGATGAGCTGAAGGGCTTAGTCCAGCCACCTGCTTCCCTGAGCCCATCTCCTCATCTCAAGAGTGGGGATAATTTTGCTGCCTTGTGGAGCTGCTGTGGAGATTTAGGGCAGAGGTGAAGGGCTACCCCAGGCCTTGGACGGTCACCATTGGGCATTTGTCAGGGTCTGGAGGAGCTGGGGGAGAAGTGCTTCTGCCGGGTCATTCAGCCTCTGTTTCTGTGGTGTTGGGACCAGCGCAGGCTGGGGCCAGTGCTCTCACCTGGAGCGTCTTCTGTTGACCAGGCAGGACCCCGACCACACTGGCAGGCAGGCCTCCCCAGCCCAGGTGGGAGCCCCTAGGGATGGGCACTCTGACCCCTCAGGCTACATGAGAACATAGGTGGCAGACAGCCTGGGTGTGTGTGTGGCTGTCCGGCCACAGGGGTCAGGAGGAGGCTGGCCTCAGTGTCACAAATGCCAGCCCAGCTGCTCCTGTCACCAGCTCTGTGGCCTCGGCAACCGCATCCGCCCTGCAGAGCCTAGCAAGGTGGCAGTGTCAGTACTGGCCGGGGTGCTGAGAGTGTGAATGAGGGGAGGCGTCCAACGAGCTCAGCAGAAGGCCAGGCAACACCGATTCCTTTGTTTTCTTGGGACATAGAATGTAGCCACCAAGTGGCAAGTGTTCCCAGGATTCGACTTGAGGGGACCCTCAGTTGCAGGCTTCTGAGCGATGTGGTGGCAGGCCTGCCCCCGTGCCCAAGGAATGAGTGTGCACAGTGAATTTAGAAAGTCAGTGTTTACTCCTGACCCAATCTGTGGAAGAAAGTGGGGACTTCGTAAAGCTTGTGCCAGAGATACTACCTACATGCGCAGTGTGGCAGGTGGCAAGTGTTTATTCTAGCTGGGAAGTCAATATATATTGTAGTCACAGGGTGTCCTGCCTGTTATGAAAATAAGCAGCCAGCTAGAACATTGTCTCAAGTCTATAAAAAAGGCAGAAGGTTGTGACCTTTTATCAATTATTAATGTGACTCCAAGAGAATAAGAGAAGGGTGCAGGGTGAAGGATTGAGGAAAAAACAAGGAAAAAAGTTAAGGGGGAGGAGGTCTAGTCTGATACTAAATTAAAATGGAAACAGAAGAGGAAAGTTCAGATTAAAATGACTGATGGTTCTTATGTGAATATCCTAGAAGAGTAAACAGGAGTGAAAACGATAAAAATTTTAAGGTTAATTTGAAGCTTAAATTTGAAAACTTTAAACTTAATTTGAAAAGCTAGCATGGATGGCGTGTTCATGCCTACCAAGCCTGATGGGTGACATTTTTTTTTATTCTAATTTTTCTGGAAAGAAATTTGACAACATGCCAAAAAACTGTAAAACTCACACCTTTGAATCGCATTGGGAATGAGTATCTTTGAGGGACAGATTCAACATGGGAGAAGTGCTTGGCCCCATGGTGGGTAGCTCACGGCTGCTTTCCCCACAGCACTGCTATTCACAACAGCCAACAACCTGCAATTAATGTGGGATATGACACTTTGAAATCGGCAGGTATTGATAAGGTGCATATGCGCACGATGTTAATAATTGCACACAGTGTCATTAGGCTTATGGGAAAAATAAGTGGTAAGAGGCTACTAAATGACACACACATCCTGATGACCGCTGTTTGAATGGTCTGAGTTCAGGGATAAATTAGAATACTATTAACTGGTTAAATGTCACCAATAATTTTCTACTTTTGAAGTTGCTTGAATTGTGAGTTTTTCAGCCAGCTTTTTATTCCATCCCAACCCGTCTGCAGGCGTGTGAGTGGAATCAGTATCTTCCCATGAGAGTAAGACTGAAACTCATGCTGTTAATTTCTTTGTGGCTCCTTCTCATAAAGAGTTTCTGGCCAGGAAAACTCTAAGATGGGGACTGTTCATTAAGCAGAGACTGAATCAGAAACAGATGCGAGATTCTCACGTTAGAGGAGCGAGGCTTTCCTCTCTAAGTTTGATCTGCATCCAGGGCGGGCATGCTCTCTCCTCACACTCTGTTTCTTTCCTGCTTCCCTGGCGCTCTGTCTGACCCCGTGATGATCTGACCTGCTTCTTTCCTAACATAAGGATGCATAAATGCCAGAGCCAGCCAGCATTCTGAGTCTGAGAATTGCAGTGTCCTGTGCCTGCAGCATCTCGCTGCCCGATTACAAGCGGCTAAACCAAGACTCCAGAGGTCGTGGAGGCAGCCGGCAGCCGCCCAGCCGCTTGCAGCAGACCCAGGACTCATGTTATTTGCTCTGACCTTAACCCCTGCTCTCTCTGCTTCTCACGACTGCTGGGAAGAGGAGCACGGTCCAGGGATGGCAGAGAGGAAGACTCTGATTCTATGAAGTGCAGCAGGGAACCTCTCTAATCCAGAGCCAGCTGGCCAGAGAGGAGGTGCCCCTGGATGTTCAGCCCTGACAGGGAGAGCCCACTGCCCATCACTCAGGCGTCTGTGGCGTTCCCCTCTGACAGCAAACTCCTGGTGATGTTTTCATGGCGTGGACCACAGAAGCGGTGGTGTACCTTACTTAGAACCGTATGNTAAGTAAACTGCAGGTGGGAAAATGGGGGGATTCTAATGCTGGTGAGGGAACCATCTGCTCAGGGTATGTCATTTTCTCCCGTTTTCAAGGGAAATTCAAGCAGGCGACTTGGCTTTTCCCCTTCATCCTATTTCTCTCACAGGCTCCAAGAGTTGGGTCTTTACAGTTGATTTCTTATTTAAATAGCAGTGTTTTTCTTCTGAGACAGAACCAAAAACAGAGGGGACCGTTGCCAAATAAAAAGCAGCCAGGACAATGGTCACCCTGGAATGGCTAAGACATAGGCAAGATGAGGAGAATCTGGGGGTTTCCTTAAAAAAAAAATTGTGACATTCACAGCAGCCTCTCTGTCTCTCTCAGGTCCATGGCAGGTGGGCTGGCGGTTTGCTTACAATGATGAAAATAAAACAAAATCCCTTTGTGAAAGTGTTAGCCACTCAGTTGTGTCTGACTCTTTGCAAATACATGGACTTCAGTCCACCAGGCTCCTCAGTCCATGGACTTCTCCAGGCAAGAGTACTGGAGAGGGTTGCCATTTCCTTAAACCCCCACGAATTCAAATAAATAGCTGGGCAGTTTATTTACACTTTCCTCTCTTCATGATGTGTATTCTGAAGGTCTTACCCTGTTGACTCTTCGTCTGAGTCTGGTAGCAGGTTTGGGGAGAGACTGCAGGAGAATCTGACTCCCTCCGTATTTCAGAAAAGCTGTCCTCAGTCTGTCGGATCTTCGGCATTTCTGGAGGAGGACGCTCGGGGCGCAGGAGGACAGTGATGGGCACACAGCCTCAGAGGAAAGGATAACGTCCCCCTGTGCTCTGCATGCAGCGAGGTTCCCTGTAAGTGAGGGGTGTGGGGGACCCCAGGCCAAAAGGCATTGGATGGTCTTCTGAGCTCACAGACCACGTGTGAAACCACTGATGAGCTGAAGGGCTTAGTCCAGCCACCTGCTTCCCTGAGCCCATCTCCTCATCTCAAGAGTGGGGATAATTTTGCTGCCTTGCGGAGCTGCTGTGGAGATTTAGGGCAGAGGTGAAGGTCTACCCCAGGCCTTGGACGGTCACCATTGGGCATTTGTCAGGGTCTGGAGGAGCTGGGGGAGAAGTGCTTCTGCCGGGTCATTCAGCCTCTGTTTCTGTGGTGTTGGGACCAGCGCAGGCTGGGGCCAGTGCTCTCACCTGGAGCGTCTTCTGTTGACCAGGCAGGACCCCGACCACACTGGCAGGCAGGCCTCCCCAGCCCAGGTGGGAGCCCCTAGGGATGGGCACTCTGACCCCTCAGGCTACATGAGAACGTAGGTGGCAGACAGCCTGGGTGTGTGTGTGGCTGTCCGGCCACAGGGGTCAGGAGGAGGCTGGCCTCAGTGTCACAAATGCCAGCCCAGCTGCTCCTGTCACCAGCTCTGTGGCCTCGGCAACCGCATCCGCCCTGCAGAGCCTAGCAAGGTGGCAGTGTCAGTACTGGCCGGGGTGCTGAGAGTGTGAATGAGGGGAGGCGTCCAACGAGCTCAGCAGAAGGCCAGGCAACACCGATTCCTTTGTTTTCTTGGGACATAGAATGTAGCCACCAAGTGGCAAGTGTTCCCAGGATTCGACTTGAGGGGACCCTCAGTTGCAGGTTTCTGAGCGATGTGGTGGCAGGCCTGCCCCCGTGCCCAAGGAATGAGTGTGCACAGTGAATTTAGAAAGTCAGTGTTTACTCCTGACCCAATCTGTGGAAGAAAGTGGGGACTTCGTAAAGCTTGTGCCAGAGATACTACCTACATGCGCAGTGTGGCAGGTGGCAAGTGTTTATTCTAGCTGGGAAGTCAATATATATTGTAGTCACAGGGTGTCCTGCCTGTTATGAAAATAAGCAGCCAGCTAGAACATTGTCTCAAGTCTATAAAAAAGGCAGAAGGTTGTGACCTTTTATCAATTATTAATGTGACTCCAAGAGAATAAGAGAAGGGTGCAGGGTGAAGGATTGAGGAAAAAACAAGGAAAAAAGTTAAGGGGGAGGAGGTCTAGTCTGATACTAAATTAAAATGGAAACAGAAGAGGAAAGTTCAGATTAAAATGACTGATGGTTCTTATGTGAATATCCTAGAAGAGTAAACAGGAGTGAAAACGATAAAAATTTTAAGGTTAATTTGAAGCTTAAATTTGAAAACTTTAAACTTAATTTGAAAAGCTAGCAGGGATGGCATGTTCATGCCTACCAAGCCTGATGGGTGACATTTTTTTTTATTCTAATTTTTCTGGAAAGAAATTTGACAACATGCCAAAAAACTGTAAAACTCACACCTTTGAATCGCATTGGGAATGAGTATCTTTGAGGGACAGATTCAACATGGGAGAAGTGCTTGGCCCCATGGTGGGTAGCTCACGGCTGCTTTCCCCACAGCACTGCTATTCACAACAGCCAACAACCTGCAATTAATGTGGGATATGACACTTTGAAATCGGCAGGTATTGATAAGGTGCATATGCGCACGATGTTAATAATTGCACACAGTGTCATTAGGCTTATGGGAAAAATAAGTGGTAAGAGGCTACTAAACGACACACACATCCTGATGACCGCTGTTTGAATGGTCTGAGTTCAGGGATAAATTAGAATACTATTAACTGGTTAAATGTCACCAATAATTTTCTACTTTTGAAGTTGCTTGAATTGTGAGTTTTTCAGCCAGCTTTTTATTCCATCCCAACCCGTCTGCAGGCGTGTGAGTGGAATCAGTATCTTCCCATGAGAGTAAGACTGAAACTCATGCTGTTAATTTCTTTGTGGCTCCTTCTCATAAAGAGTTTCTGGCCAGGAAAACTCTAAGATGGGGACTGTTCATTAAGCAGAGACTGAATCAGAAACAGATGCGAGATTCTCACGTTAGAGGAGCGAGGCTTTCCTCTCTAAGTTTGATCTGCATCCAGGGCGGGCATGCTCTCTCCTCACACTCTGTTTCTTTCCTGCTTCCCTGGCGCTCTGTCTGACCCCGTGATGATCTGACCTGCTTCTTTCCTAACATAAGGATGCATAAATGCCAGAGCCAGCCAGCATTCTGAGTCTGAGAATTGCAGTGTCCTGTGCCTGCAGCATCTCGCTGCCCGATTACAAGCGGCTAAACCAAGACTCCAGAGGTCGTGGAGGCAGCCGGCAGCCGCCCAGCCGCTTGCAGCAGACCCAGGACTCATGTTAGTTGCTCTGACCTTAACCCCTGCTCTCTCTGCTTCTCACGACTGCTGGGAAGAGGAGCACGGTCCAGGGATGGCAGAGAGGAAGACTCTGATTCTATGAAGTGCAGCAGGGAACCTCTCTAATCCAGAGCCAGCTGGCCAGAGAGGAGGTGCCCCTGGATGTTCAGCCCTGACAGGGAGAGCCCACTGCCCATCACTCAGGCGTCTGTGGCGTTCCCCTCTGACAGCAAACTCCTGGTGATGTTTTCATGGCGTGGACCACAGAAGCGGTGGTGTACCTTACTTAGAACCGTATGTGATGCTTAGCGCTGTGCCATTTTCAGACTGAAGATGGAGGCTTGGAGGCCTCCATACTGTTCTCCATAGTGGCTGCACTGATCACATTCCCACTAATAATGTAGGAGGATTCCCTTTTTTCCACACCATCTCCAGCATGTGCAGTAATGTTGACCATTTTTAAACCGATGCAAAAGTCCCTATTTCACCAAGAACACCTCAGCTTAGGTAAAGTAATTGTATGAGTGTAAGAAAGTGGGAAGAGTATATAGAGAAGACAGAGTGCTTGGCAGGATACATGGGCTCGACCTCAGCTCTGCGTTCATCCCTGGGAAGACCCTCAGCACCTCTTCCTCCTGTATGATGAGGGTAGCAGCAGCACAGATGTAATAAAGCATGCAGCAAGTCAGGACTGGCTTTTGGGGCCTCAGTTTCTGCCTCGCCCTGCCCCCTGCTGGGGGCCCTCACAGGCTGTATTTCCCCAGTTACAAGGACACCTGGATCCTGAGAGCATTTTGCCAATGGGGGTTGCTGGTGGGAGGTTGAAGGGCAGAGGTACCCACCTCCTTTGTGATGCTGGCCGTCTCCTCCACAGTACCAGCTCCATCCGGGTGAGTCTAACAAAGTTGTGGCTTTGCACTAATGACCTGAGTCCCAGCTCCAGGACAGAGTCTGCACCCCCTGCCTGACCTTAAGGCCCCTAAATATCTCACTGTTAACTAGCCTGTTAAGTGGCACAAAAGATGTTAGAGGACTTTTTTTTTTTCCAAACAGGTTAACAGATCACCATCCTTATTGTTAGAAAGGTCTCACTGCTAGAGGCTTCCTGACAGTCTTGGCTAGAAGCCTTTCTCCTGTCAGGATTGTTTATTCTCTTTGTGCCCATAGAGAGGATGATCATCCAAAAACCAGTCAATTTAGGGGGAGGTGAGCCAATTTAGTTTTGCGCCTAGTACACACATGCTTGAGGTTTTAAAAAAAGAGACAAGGCCTCACAGTTCCAGAGGGAGAAGTGTTTTTTGAAACATAAATTATGGTTTGTTTTTCCTGGAATAGTGTTTTTAAAAAAAGGTAAACACTTCTCTTTTTATCCTGATAGAGAAGGAAAGCCAGGAAAGGTTGATTGAAGAGTCCGCTGTCCCAGGGTTTGAAATTGTGACCAAGGTTTGTCTGAATCCACCGGCAGGACCATGGACAGATCCAAAGCACCTTGGTTCCTGTCTTCTGCCCAGAGGCAAGGCCGTATGCAGACCCCTGTGTGTAGGCGTGGCTAGCTAGCCCTGTGTGTTCAGGGCTGGCTGTGCAGTCACCGCGTATGCTCTGCACAGGGCCTACCCAACCCCCACCGCCAGGGAACAATTGGCTGGAGAGCCCAGCTCTCTCCAAACACCTGCGGCAAAGGTAGAATTCCAGGGGTCCAGGAAGGGGAGTATTTTCAACTAGGATCACAAGGACTGCTGGGGCCGGAGCAGAGGGTAGCTCAAATCCAAGATGAACTTCTGGGTGCAAGACTGGGGAAACCAGGTCAGTTCTGAACCTGCAGGGTTAAAGGCTCAGCGTGAACTGTACACAGGAGTCTGGGAGAAGGGTCAGGATTCCCTGGGGAAAGGGCAAAATATCTCCTGTTTTTGTGGCAGGTACATGATGAGCTGGTTTATGGTTGTCTTAAAGGTAGAGAGTAGGATCTAATATGTCAGAAAGAAAATGTTCAGAGGACATTCATTCATTTTTTCATTCCTCATTCAGAAAACAGTCATGGTACTTACTGTGGTGCAGGGTCTGATTGGTCCTGAGAAACCAAAATAAAGAGTCAAGGACTCTGCTTAGAGAAGCCTGCAGTTAGCAAGGGATGCCGTGAAATGATGCAATACAAAAGCAAATGGCCTTCGGGTCAGTCAGGAGGCCTGGGGGCCTGCAGAGAGGTTCACCCGGCTTCAAGCAGGTGGGGCTCACCACGGGGCTGCAGCTGCCGACCACATGATGTCAACAGCCACCATTCCAAGGCCCGGAAAGGCATCAGTCATAACCTTTATCATCGCCTACATCTTCCAGCCAATATTTGCTCAGCTTGAGGGCATGAGATAGCAAACAGCTCCACAATGAACACAAGATTCTCTGTGACTTTGTACTAAAAGTCTTCTGGAAAAGTCTTTGTGGGAAAGAATTGGCAAATAAAGGACAGAATGATTAGAAAATAATAATCAGGTCTTATCTTACAATTTGGGAATATTTCTTTGGAAGGGCAAGTTGGTGTGTCTGTCGGTTTATTTTTCCCAAGACCTCCCATTTGGCCATCCATACTCACGTATTCCTGTCAGAAGAGAGCGGCTGAAACTCCAGGAACCCAAGCATCCTTCTGAAGCCTCAGAGCATCCCTGGAGCCTTAGTAGGGCAAATAGAGGTTGTGCGAATATTTACTCTAAGAAGCCTTTTTTAATAGTCTTGCACAAGGAACAAATCACAAAGAAACATATCCTGAGATCTGAATACATTAGAATTCTTATAGGTCAGAATAAAATTAAAAGCAAAACTAGAGCAAATAAAAATGAGGATAATGTCTGCAAAATATATCACACATAGGGTGCAAGTACTTATTATAGGGTGCAAGTATTTATTACATTGGTGCTCTTGCAATTAAATAAGAAAACATCTAACATCCTAGTAGAAAAAAACATAATGAACAAGCAGTTATTAAAAAGAAAATCCAAGAAAAGATCTCACACCACTATCCAAAGTCATGTGAGAAAACTATTTGTCTTGATAAATCAAAGTAAAAGGAAATTATGAAACTTTGCCTGACTGGCAAAGCTTAAAATGTATCTCAAGCCCAGTGTTTGCTACTGTGTGGCAAATCTAGAGTGTTTATACAGTCCCTGTGAGTGAGTAATTGGCAAAAATATTTTCTGAGGACAAGTCTGGCCATATAATTTTAACCAGGTGGCCAGGCGGTAAAGAATCCACTTGGCAATGGACAAAGGAGACATGGGAGACGTGGATTCCATCCCTGGGTTGGGAAGATCCCCTGGAGGAGAAAATGGCAACTGTCCCCAGTACTCTTGCCTGGGAAATCCCATGAACAGAGGAACCTGGCGGGCCACAGTCATGGGGTGGCAGAGAGTGGAATGACTCTCTCATGATGGAATGACTGAGCAGGCACACAAAATATGTATCTCTATAATAATTTGTTCTAAAGAAATCATAGAATAAATGCTTTTCTTAAGAAAATTTTGACACAAAACAAACTGTGAAGAAACAAAAGATTGAGGTTGTATACTTTAGTGCTTTATAGNCTGAGCAGGCACACAAAATATGTATCTCTATAATAATTTGTTCTAAAGAAATCATAGAATAAATGCTTTTCTTAAGAAAATTTTGACACAAAACAAACTGTGAAGAAACAAAAGATTGAGGTTGTATACTTCAGTGCTTTATAGAAAATCTAACAACATGTGTTGAATGCTTATTTTGTGCGTCTTTTCCTCGGCTGTTCCCATGTACTTATCTAATAATCATGAAAAGTATTTGGGACAGAGCTTTCTTATGGGGTTTGTTTTCAGTTGAGGAGAATGAAAGCACAGTGGCATCTATGTTAAGCTGTGCAGAGTCTTGTAGTTCTTGATCACGCTGGGTGGCCGTTAGGTTACACCAACTGTCCCCACTAACGTAGGTGATAACCAGAGATGACGTAGATATTCAACAGTAGTGATGTACGCTGTGAATACAGCACAGTCATCCTGCGGAACACTATGCAATTGGGAGAAATCAAGCAATAGAAAGTATTTATCAACCTGGAAAATGTACTCATAATTACTTCGTGAAAGAAAACAAGCTAGCAAAAAGATCAGCTGTTTGATGCAATTTTGGTTGAATTTGAATGAAGTCAATTTAAAATATGTCAATTTGAAGTAAAACCTAGTTTTACTCCATGTGTGACATTTGACATAATCAGAGTTGTTCCAAGTGAAAAATAAATTTAGAAGCCTTCAGGCCCAAGGAATTATGAGCCTGAAAGTGTACGTATAAGGAAAGCTTCATGGCTTTGCACTAACAGCCTTTGGAAATTCTGGCCACGATATTTTGGATAAGCTCCCTTGACCTGCAGCTTATGAAACACAAAGGTGCAATGGAAACTCAAAGACTCAGTTTGGTGTTTCTCATGCTATTATTTTAGCCTCTGCTGTTGCTGAAATTTAGAATCAAATCCTATTTCATATCCAGTCACCATCACTCATGTTGTCACTATGTGAAAAATGCATCCCCAAACAATCATTTGAATGTGGAGGTTTGACCCAGTCAGTAACCTTGATGGAGCCTGGAACCTTCCATGGGTGCCTTCTATACTATTCATGGAGGATATCTGAACAGAGAACTTTGGCGAGAAGGCCAAGAGAGGAGAGGCACCATCAGGCTGATTCCTCGTTACAGAGACACTCTCCTCAGCCAGGCTTCTCTGAGCCTGCTTCTGAGTACAGGTTTGTACCTCAGGGAGCTGAGCCCAGCTGTAGCAGAAAATCATGCTAAGTTGGTTTATCAAGAAAGCTTCTACCCTTAGGATACGATTCATCTCTTCTTCCTCCACCTGGACATCCAGCCAAACTATTCTTAGTAAAGTACCATCTGCTTCCTAGCTCTACCTGTCTTTGGAAATCCTCACTGACCCCTGTTGTATTTGGGAGACAGTCTCCCTCTCCTATTGCAGTAGTCTTGAGTTAAAATCTGTCTTGATATGTTTAACATTAAAATTGTCAAAAAAAAAAAAAAAAGAAAGAAAGAAAAGCAACACAGATGATGGAAAACAATGGAAGAAGTGCTGAGAACATAATCTCAAGATCATCAGTGAGATACAGTGGCTTGTAGAAGCATCTCCCAACACTTACTCCCACAGGAAAACTAATATGAATTTATGAGTCTTTGAACTATTAGAATTAAGAAATGTATCCATGACTTAGCATACAATCGTCTCTTATAAGAAACAACGTGGAAGGGTGTGTGCCAGAGTTTTTGATTGGTGGGATTCTAGATGGATATTTTTCTTTCTTTGTGTGGTTCACATTTCCAGTTTGGAAAATATAGTCCATGCTTACTATTCATAGATTTTCTATATGCAGGTGCAACTGTTTTCAATAATTCATTTGTATTATTAATCNTTACCACCACAGAGGATTTATCTGGATGTTATTATGTGATGAGGAAAGAAGTGGGTTGTATGGAGGTGTGGTTCCATCTGGTGATGATATACAAAGTCAAGATATAGAAAGAAGACTTGCTGATGGGTCTTATCCTATCCAGGCTCTGCTCATGCTGGACACAGGCCTTGTGACTGCCTGTCTATCTTCTGGAAAGATCAGCATGGCCATCTGCTTTTCTCAGATAAAGAGGAACTCAGAGAGTCTCTGTTCCACAGCCCATGAAGAATAAGACACGATTTGGAAACCAAGGCTTGTTATTAAAGTTGCGATGGACCATGGAAATAAATGTGTGCCTGGTCCATTTCATGATACAGACAGAAAGAGAAATGAGACAGAGACGTGGCATTGTGTCTAGCGGACTAGCTGGTGAATAGTAGAATAAGTACTTTGCTACAGTCTCCAAATCCAGGGTTACTTCTACCCCTCTGGACATGGAAAAGTGTTCCTGACTTGGAGTCTGGGTGGACTCTGGGGTGTTTGGTTCTTCACCCAGGCAGCCTCAGTGGTTGGCTTGGATCTGCTCCACTACAGGTGAGGCATCGTCACATCTGCAACTGATTTCTTTTCTCTCTGTGCAGCTTTTGCGTCTGAGGAAAGCCAGTCACCATGAATGCAAGCGAGTTCCGCAGGCGGGGGAAGGAAATGGTGGATTACATGGCTGACTACCTGGAGGGCATCGAGGGGCGCCAGGTGTTCCCTGACGTGTGTCCCGGCTACCTGCGCCCCCTGATCCCCACCACCGCTCCACAGGAGCCAGAGACATTTGAGGCCATCATTGAGGACGTCGAGAAGATCATCATGCCGGGGGTAAGCCTGTAGCCATGGTTGAAGCAGGGGAGGGCGGCTGTCAGTTTAGTACCTGTTGGGTATCAGGCGATGCACTTGGATCTTTGCCCCTAATCCTCACAGTCATCTTCTTGGGGAGAAACTTTGTTATTTCTCTTTTATAGCTGAGACAACAGAAGCCCAGAGAGGTTGAGTGATCTGCCTAAGGTCACACAGCTAGTAAGTGATGGAAGCAGGACTGCAATCCAGATCGTGTGGGCTCCAAAGGTGTTGACTGATTTCCCTCCAGCTGCCTAGGTTGTTCCTGAGCCAACCTGGGTCCACTGGCCCTTATGCAGTAAAGCCCATCAATTGACACCAGGGTGTGGTGAAGGATAGTGCCGTATTTATTGCAGGCATCCAGCAAGGAGTCCTGGACAGCTAATGTTCAAAACACCCGAACTCCCGGTGGGTTTCTGGAAAGCATTGTTAAAGTCTCAGGGTAATGATCAGCATCTCCTCTTGTTGGTTGATGGTGAGGCCACGGGGTAGGATCACAGGGGTTCACGTGATCAATCCTCAGGTGCCAAGAGGCTGGGAGCTATGTGCTCATGGTCACCAAGTAACTGACTTCTTCCATGTGGTGGGGGTTTTATCATCTGTAAGACAACTCAGGAAGTGCACGTCAGATACTATTATCTGGGTACTGCAGAGAAGAGCCACCTCAAAGGCTCTGGGGGAGGGATCTGTTCCCAGCCCCATAGGGTCCTGTTCGGTTACAAGGTCAGTCCCCTGCCCTGAGACCCTGGGATGTGAGAGAGATGGTTAGTTTCAAATAAGTTAAATCAGCAAAGGGGTGATCAGTGCATGGAAAAAATGTTTACTTTATCTGAGACTGTGCAGCGTGGACCACCCAAGAGGGCCTCTTTGCCTGTGGTCTGTGAGCCTGGATATGGGGTACACTCGGGGCTGCAGACAGACGTGGAGAGCACCCAGGACAGTCGTCTCCCAAGAGTCACTTGCAGGGAAGCAGACAGCTCAAGTTCAAAGGGAACTCCACTGCAGCTTCATGCTTGCATAGTGAGATTTTCCTTGGACTCACCTAAAGGCACTGTCACTGCTGTGGTGAGGGGTCTCAGACCCTCAGCCTCACCCCCTCAGCTCTAGGCAGGAGCCCAGGGCCTGGAATTTCAGACCCTGACACTTAGGGTGAGGCGCCCCCGCCCATGGGGTTCCCTGATGGGTCCCTTAAGCCCAGGGCACCTCCCCACTCTCCTCTTCCCAGGAGTTCCTGTGACATTTGCGCATTGAGCAGAGAGCAGGATTCTGGTTCTCACTGGCCCAGAGGTTGTGCAAAAGTGACAAGCCGCTCAGCATGAAATCCCTCCCGGGAGTGCAGTTAAATGTCAGACCCGGGGCTGTCCCAGCCTCTCTGCAGTGGCAGATCCCACCACTGGCAGCTTGGACAGGTGCATCCTCTTCTCATGGGACGAAGCCTGGGCCTCCAAGGTCAAGGTTCCCGCAGATTCAGATCCTGGGAGGTTCTCATCCCTGCCTTTCTTTTGTGCAGAGGGTCCACCCTTTTCATCGCATCCAACCCCTTACCTCCCAAAGGCCCCACCTCCAGGTACCATCTCACGGGGTTTCCATGAGACTGCCAAACCCAGAAGTTTCTGCTCCATTAGCTGGGAATGGATTGGACAGGAGAGTGAGGAAGCTGCAGTAGGCTGCTGCTGCTGCTAAGTCGCTTCAGTCGTGTCCGACTCTGTGCGACGGCACCATAGACGGCAGCCCACCAGGCTCCCCTGTCCCTGGGATTCTCCAGGCAAGAACATTGGAGTGGGTTGCCATTTCCTTCTCCAATGCATGAAAGTGAAAAGTGAAAGTGAAGTCCCTCAGTCGTGTCCGATCCTCAGCGACCCCATGGACTGCAGCCTTCCAAGCTCCTCTGTCCATGGGATTTTCCAGGCAAGAGTATTGGAGTGGGGTGCCATTGCCTTTGAGTAGGCAGTTGAGGAAACCTCAAAGATCAAATCTCTCTCTTTTTCTTTCCCTTTCTGATATAGACTATTTTTTGGAGCAGTATTAGGAAAAGCAATCTCAACACAAAGAGATGGGATCTCAGGGGCAGCCCCCTGGCTGACACTTCTGGCCAGAATTTAAAACAAGGTTTTTCTATTAATAGAGAGTTGACTCTCTGTGGCAAACCCAAGCACCCTGGCCCCTGCCTGCAGGGCTGCCCCCCGGCCCCAAGTGACTGCCCGTGTCCCACACAGGTGACCCACTGGCACAGTCCCTACTTCTTCGCCTACTTCCCCACGGCCAGCTCATACCCTGCCATGCTCGCGGACATGCTGTGCGGGGCCATCGGCTGCATCGGCTTCTCCTGGGTGAGTGAGTGGGGGTGGGGGTGGGGGTGGGTCCTGGGAGTCCCACATGGGGCATGCAGCCAGGACGCAGGCAGTGAGCGGGTGGCGCCACCCCTGTAGGAAGATAGGGACTTGGGTCTGGGCAGAGGGGGACTCGCATGGGAATTTGGAGTTCAGGGAAGCAGAGGGGGAGTCTGTCTGCATCCAAAAGTCAGGCCTGCACAGCGGTGTGTTTAGAGGTGCTTGGTTTGAATTCAAACCACAGTAGAGGCCCTGGAGTTTCTGCAGCCCAAGCCTGGGAAACTGCATGTCTCCCAAGCAGAACGAGGGGTTTCTAGACCATCTGAAGCTTGAGAAACATGACTGCCCTGGTCCCACCCGCTCTGTTCTTGGCTATGGATGCTGTCCCAGGAGGGACCCCAGCTCAGCAGAAGTGCCGCTGCTGAGAGCAGGGAATCGGCCCTGCCTCCCCTCCAACCCCGGGGCGTCTTTATGTACAGTGGAATATTACTCAGCTGTAAAAAAAGAAGGCAGTAAAGCCACTTGCAGCAACGTGGATGGACCTAGAGGTGATCATACTAAGTGAAGGAAGGCAGACAGACAAAGACAGGCATCATATGATACCGCTTATAGGTGGAATCTTAAAAATGGTACAAATGATCTTATTTACAAAGCAGAACTAGAATCACAAACATAGAAAGCAAACTTGTGTTTACCAGGGGGTAAGGGAGGGGAGGAATAAATTAGGAGCTGGGGATTAACATGTATACACTACTACATATAAAGTGGGTAAGAACCTGCTGTATAACACAGGGAACTCTTTAATATTCCGTAATGACCCATATGGGAATAAAATCTAAAGAAAAGGGGATATAGGTATACACATAACTGATTCTCTTGCTGTACAGCAGAAACTAACACCGCATTCTAAATCAACTATGCTCCAATAAAAACTTTTTTGTAAAAAGGCCTAGAAAGATCCCAGCCCAGCACCACAGGAAAGATTCCTGTCTTCCTCCATGCAGAGCGCTCCAGAGAAGGGCCACCTGCTGACTGTGTGAGGGACCCCAAGGCTGCCCATGTCTGAGGGTCTCTCTCCAGGCCAGGGTCTGTGCTCGGCCTTCTGGGCCCAGGGTGCCTGCTTGCTTGTACTAAGTAGCTAAGCAGACTCATAACTCCTGACTCGTGCTGAATAACGGCCTCAGGCACTAAGAAGTTGTGAGTTCCTAAACGCCGAGCTTCAGCACCCCTGTTATCCCCTGACCCCCGCTCTGGCCCCCTCCCTCACTGCTCCTCTCTAGCCTGGGGTCCAGAGTTGCTGGAGGAGGGGGCCTCAGCATCCCAGAGGCAGACTTGGAGGGTCAGCCCTCAGCTCTTGCCTTAGTTGCAGGCATTTCTCTTTGGAAGAGCAGCCTGGGTGCTGCCCATGTGGCCTCGGGGACCCTCAGAGCACATGTCCCCTAAAGCACATTCTTTACATCAGACAGGACAGTGGACTCCACTCAGACTCCAACCCGGAGACCCTGCCCCTCAGGGTGGTGGTACCTGTCCTTCCGGGTCTGTTCTGAGGATGGTCGGGTGCCCTGGGGCCTTGGAGGGCTGCCTCGCTGTCTCTAAGAGGCACTGGCCGACCCCTGGGCTCTGAGCAGTGAGGCAGGTTCCCGTGCCTGGAATGGGCCTTAGCCAGGATGGGATGGGGAGCCCTCTGGATGGTGCTGCTCCACAGTATGTGGGGAACTGGGGCACGTGTGAGGGTCAAGGGCACCCCGAGCACCACAGTGAGACCCACGTGGTTGGAGAGGCTGGTTCATCTGCAGGTGGGGCCTGTGGCCAGCTCACCACCTCCCAAGCACAAAGAGAACCATCCCAGAGCTTGGAAGGCAAGATCAGAGACTGGGGGTTTCCCGGGGCTTCACCTCCTCCACTCAGCCCATCTCATTCCTCGCACTGAGAGTGTGGACCGGGGTCCACCAGAGATCCTTACTAGGTCCTTCTATAAACAAACAGACGGCTGAAAGAGGAAGCTGGCCTGGGAACAGTGCAGCTATGGGGCCGATCATCACAGAGGTTGGTGCCTTCCTGCCCTGCTATCCTCCCAACTCACAGCTGGAGACCATGTTTCAAACTTTGGGAGATGTTTGAAAGCACGTGGGATCAGGTGATTTTAATCTAGAGGCCAGTGAATAAATAAAGCCTGCCGTTGCTTCTGAAATTCAGCCAGATCTAGGCCCTTGTTCTGGCACCAGCCCCTAAAGGTTTATGACAGAGAAGCCCTGGAGGGCAGAGGACCTGAGCCTGTGGGTGAGGCAGGTAGAGACTTGCAAACCCCATGCAGAGAACATGGACCCCAGCAGCCAACCTGGGCCCCAGGGAGCATGGCTCCTTCCTGGCTCTCCAGGGGCCAGACGGAGCGGAAGTTTATGGGCGCCAGCTCTCAGCACCAAGTCCTGCCAGTGATCCTTGGCAGCAACTTGGGGCTGCTGGGGTGAACGGTCCAGCCGCTGCCACTCCAGAAGCTCCACCAAGTGTAAGCGCACCTTCAAAGTGAGTCCCCTCCAGGGATGGGCCTTTTAAAAATGTTCGAAACCTTTTGCTCAACTGATCGAGAGCAGTAAGGAAGTTTCCCCTGCTTGTCATACTCCTGGATCCCAAGCTGGCGGGAAGCTGAGGGCAGCCACCTATGGCTCATCCTTTCCTCCTGCCCACAGGCTGCCAGCCCGGCGTGCACGGAGCTCGAGACGGTGATGATGGACTGGCTGGGGAAGATGCTGCAGCTGCCCGAGGCGTTTCTGGCTGGAGAAGCTGGAGAAGGCGGCGGGGTGATCCAGGTAAGGCGGAGACGGCGGGGTCTGGATTCTGGGGTGCAGGTGGGCAAGAGGCCTGCAAGCGTTGTTTCTTCTGGAGAAGGGGCAGAGCAGAGCCCTGGGAGAGCTCTGCGTCTGGTTTGGCTCCCCAGCCGTCCCTCACTCCCAGGCCGCCGGTGGTGGCGGGCAGCATGGTGGCTGCCACTTGGCTGGTGTGTAGAAGTAAACACACAACAGGGGAGACGTGTGTGGCTCCCCGTTGCTTGCCCATGTACCAGAGTGCTTCCCAGGCCCAAAGTTAATTTTCACAATAGCGCTCTGATTAGGGACCATTTCTCAACCTCCGTTTTACAGGCGAGGAAACTAGGGCTCAGAGCAGTCAGGTAGCTTGCCCATCGATGCCCAGCAGGTAAGTTCTACAGCTAGGGTCTGAGTCCAGACCCGTCTGACCACAGAGCCACAATCTGACCACCACGCAGGGCTGTCTGCAGTGGCAGCCGTGACCCAGTGCTGCAGAGCCTTCTAGAAAGAGCTGCACCCCTGGGGACCCACCATCCACCTAAAGATGCTGCCTTTGGGCTACAGTCCATGGGGGTCGCAAAGAGTCGGACATGACTGAGCGACCTCACTTTCACTTTCACTTTTGCGATGTGATGATTAAATGTATCCTTCATCTAGCACGTGCCTTTGAGAGTGTCTACGTGCCAGATGGCACATCAGGGGACGGGACACACGATGACAGGCACAGCGGGACATCTACGCACGAATGCCACCCAGGAAACTGGGACTGCCTGGCTGTTTTCTTTCCTAGCAGCAAAGAGGGATACTAATCTACCCACCACCCTCACAGGGAACGCCCCTTCTTCTTTGGGGAAAAAAAGAATTTCCCTTTTCAGATATCATCTTCTCAAAGGTTCTGAGAGTCAGTCACAGCAGCTGTGTTTGTGTCCACTTGGCTGACGGGAGCTGAGGCCCAGATGCCTCAGTGTGAGGTCACCTGCTGACGTGGCCAGATGAGATGGAGTCAAGCCCATCTCCAGGCTTGAGACTGCTTGACTCACCGGGGTTCTTAAACACTAGTGTGTTAATCGGCTGACTAATCCTATTATTTTACAGTTCTTTCTGGTGGGAGCCTGACGGATCTCATAGCTAAAATCACGGTTGACCCTTTGTAAGTCCCAAGCAAGACTCTGTCCTTGCCTCTTCTAGTTTCTAGAAGTTTCCCACATTCCTGTGCCATGGCACCTCGTCTGTCTGCAAAGTGGCTGCAAAGTCCCATCTCTCTGACCCATCTTACAGGTCACCTCTCCTCTGACCACAAGTGAGAAATCGTCTTCACTTTTAGGACCCATGAGATTAGACAGAGTCCATCCAGATAATCCAAGATAACCCCCTCTCCCTCCTGTCAAGTTCTTAACTTAATCACACTAGCAGGGTCCCTCTTCCAAATACAGTGGGGATTCTCATCTTCTGGGATGAAAGCGTGGCATCTTTTATTCTCCCAAACAAAATCAGTGCGGGTCAGCGTCATGGAGGGAGGGACCCACAGTGGGAGTCTCACTTCTACCCTCACAGATTTGGGTCAACAAGTCTTTGGTGGGCCCAGGAATAAGCATGTCAGGTCATCCTGATGCTGCATTCATGTCATTTCATTCAGAGATGTTGAAATACTCTTCGATAAACAAGCCTTGTGGCATGACCCAGGGCTGACATTCCTGTGACCTACAGCCTGCTTACTCTCTCAGAGTAACTCTTTTGCCAGATCTCTTTCCTATGGTTGCGATGGGATGGCTGATGTGATGATGGGCAGTGAGACATCACAGGACTGGTGTTAGTGGCAGACAGAGATATGATATAGGCTGATTGTACTGGAGTCCTGGCTGTGATGCTCAGAAATTCACAAAAAGGAGATGGCCAGGATGAGAGTTTTGATAATGAAGTTGACTGTTGGGATTATGGAATGCTCCCAAGATTAAGATGGTCGTGAAAGTGTTTACGGTGACGATATTGGCAAATTCTGCTAGGGAAAAACAGGACTAACGGCCCTGCTGCACGGCCCCTGCTAAAGCCAGAGGAGAATTCTCCTTCTGTCAGCTCAACTGGGGCCCTGCGATTTCTGCCAGTGCAGAGATAAATCATATCCTGGCTCAGGGTCAGAATGGGAAAATCAGTCACAGATGCTCTTGTAAAAGGATTATGGTTGAGAGCGTCACCGAACCATTTATTAGTGGGACTGATAAGAGAATTGCTGGGTCACGCTATATGAAACCGTCTGTCTCCTGCCCAGCCTGGCCAGGCTCAACCACACTCCCTCGTCCCCTCCTGTCTCACCTCTCTGCTTATAGCACGTTCCCTCCTGCAACAGCATTTCTGAGTGCTGGCTGATGGAAATGAATCCTACACTCTGAGTGTGCAAAGCTTCAATTCGGTGCTGTGAACAGGACTTCGACATGGCGGCAACAGTGACTTTTCTTACAATGGCAAACATTTCGGCCACCTTGGACAGCTTTCTGTTGGGCAAGGTGATGCAGCCTGGGGCAACCCGGGAAAAACCACACACAGAGGGCTGGGCTCCAAGCTGCTTCCAGCCTGGGAAAGGGGCTGCTACCCACAGCCCCAGTCCATGCCCCTTCAGCTTCAGGTCCTTGGATCTCTGGGGCTCCACTGCCAGCAAAGAGCGGGGCCTGAGAGAGGCAGGCTGCCATGGGGACCTTGGTGGAGAATTCTGTCCGACTGAACTCCATTTCCTGCGGGTGATCTGACACTTCACAACAAGATGGACCCTCATGATAGACCTACTTTTTCTTTCTGATTCCACAATTTTTGTCAAGATATACATTTTCCCTTTGTGCTATTCATTTTGACCCCATGTCCCAGCATCTGGGAAGCCCAGTTAATCTGAGAGTCAGCTCTTCCCTCACCCGGGGACGTTTTCCTCCCACTATAATTTAGTCATTGTCTCTCGGTCCCTTATACTCTGTTTTTGAGGAACTTTAGCTTTCCATGGTTTGGATACCTCTTCTATAATTTTCCATTTTATTTGGCATTTTCCCTTTTTTTTTTTTTTGGTCATTTCCTCCTCTGTATTTTGGGGGAATTTCTCATGGTTTTCTTTATATCACTATCTCCATTTTTCACAGTGTTGATTGCCTTCAGTGTCAATTTTGGCTCTGCTATTCAACTTAAAAGCATCATCTCCTTTCTACTAACAAAAACTAGATATCGGTTAGATAAATGGAAGAGATGCAGAAACACTTTGGGGCAGCTTTCTCCCAGTGTTATTTCAATACCTGTATGTGTGTATACATACATATGTACATAACAGAAACAAAATTGGGATAATACAATACATCATGTCGATTTCCTGTGTGATGTTTTACTTACTATTTTGCTGTGGGCTTTTCCCAGCGTTTATTTATTTTATCTGTAGACAATTTTGGCCGTGCCTGGTCTTCGCTGTTTCCCACGGGCTGCGATGAGCAGGGGCTCTTCTCTAGTCGCCGTGTGAAGGCTTCTCACAGCGGTGGCTTCTCTTGTTGCAGAGCCCGGGCTCTTTGCAGCAGGCTTGGTAGTGGTAGCAAACAGGCTCAATTGTCCTGCATGTGGAGTCTTTCCAGACCAGGGATTGAACCTGTGTTCCCTGCACTGGCTGGTGAATTCTTAACCCCTGGACCACCAGGGAAGTCCTCCTGTTGTTTAGTCTTTGAGAATATTACTATTGCATGATTTTCTTTTTTTTTAAGTTAAGTATGATATGTTTAACATGTGTGATCTCCTTCCATTTGCATGACTTTCTACGGTGTCACAATTTATATAAATAGAATATATATATAAATATGTATAGTATCACATCTTTCACTCATGAGTCATATGTCAAAGGATACTCTTTAGANCTTCAGGCCCAAGGAATTATGAGCCTGAAAGTGCACGTATAAGGAAAGCTTCATGGCTTTGCACTAACAGCCTCTGGAAATTCTGGCCACGATATTTTGGATAAGCTCCCTTGACCTGCAGGTTATGAAACACAAAGGTGCAATGGAAACTCAAAGACTCAGTTTGGTGTTTCTCATGCTATTATTTTAGCCTCTGCTGTTGCTGAAATTTAGAATCAAATCCTATTTCATATCCAGTCACCATCACTCATGTTGTCACTATGTGAAAAATGCATCCCCAAACAATCATTTGAATGTGGAGGTTTGACCCAGTCAGTAACCTTGATGGAGCCTGGAACCTTCCATGGGTGCCTTCTATACTATTCATGGAGGATATCTGAATAGAGAACTTTGGCGAGAAGGCCAAGAGAGGAGAGGCACCATCAGGCTGATTCCTCGTTACAGAGACTCTCCTCAGCCAGGCTTCTCTGAGCCTGCTTCTGAGTACAGGTTTGTACCTCAGGGAGCTGAGCCCAGCTGTAGCAGAAAATCATGCTAAGTTGGTTTATCAAGAAAGCTTCTACCCTTAGGATACGATTCATCTCTTCTTCCTCCATCTGGACATCCAGCCAAACTATTCTTAGTAAAGTACCATCTGCTTCCTAGCTCTACCTGTCTTTGGAAATCCTCACTGACCCCTGTTGTATTTGGGAGACAGTCTCCCTCTCCTATTGCAGTAGTCTTGAGTTAAAATCTGTCTTGATATGTTTAACATTAAAATTGTCAAAAAAAAAAAAAAAAGAAAGAAAGAAAAGCAACACAGATGATGGAAAACAATGGAAGAAGTGTTGAGAACATAATCTCAAGATCATCAGTGAGATACAGTGGCTTGTAGAAGCATCTCCCAACACTTACTCCCACAGGAAAACTAATATGAATTTATGAGTCTTTGAACTATTAGAATTAAGAAATGTATCCATGACTTAGCATACAATCGTCTCTTATAAGAAACAACGTGGAAGGGTGTGTGCCAGAGTTTTTGATTGGTGGGATTCTAGATGGATATTTTTCTTTCTTTGTGTGGTTCACATTTCCAGTTTGGAAAATATAGTCCATGCTTACTATTCATAGATTTTCTATATGCAGGTGCAACTGTTTTCAATAATTCATTTGTATTATTAATCGCCACAATGGTGCCTTTATGATCATTCTTGGGCACACATACATAAAAGGATAAAAAATGTAAATTGCCCAAGGTGTTTGTTGCCAGCAGAATCTAATAAGGCAACACTCTGCCTAGTTGCTTCAGCAAGTGGTCTAATTACTGCTGTGTCTTTATGTTATTCTTGGTTACCTATTAAAAGTGGCCCCCAAATATAGTGCTGACGGTCCTACATGCAAGAAGGCTGTGATGTGCCTTAGGGAGAAAACACATGCATTAGATAAGCGACACTCATGAGTTAGAGAGTTGTTGGCCAGAAGTTCAAAGTCAATGGGGCCAAGGTGTATTAAATAAAATGTATTTAAAAGGAAATAGGGCTTCCCAGGCAGTGCCAGTGGTAAAGAACCTGCCTGCCAATGCAGGAGACATAAAGACACGGGTTTGACTCCTAGAGAAGAAAATGACAATTCACTCCAATATTCTTGCAAGGAGAATCCCATGGACCGAGGAGCCTGGTGAGCTATAGTCCATATGGTAGCAAAGAGTCATGCACAACTGAAGTGACTTAGCATGCATACATGCCTGATTTCAAATGACAAATGATATTGTCTCTGTACAATAGTGGTAGGATTCAATAGGCCTAGTTACAAATCAAAGTTAATTCCAGCTTTCTTGGGGCGTCCCTGGAGGCTCAGATTGTAAAGAATCTGCCTGCAATGTGGAATACCTCGGTTCAGTCCTTGGGTTGGGAAGATCCTCTGGAGAAGGGAATGGCTGCCCACTCTTGCCAGTAGAATTCCATGGACAGTGGTGCCTGGTGGGCTATAGTCTGTGGGGTCTCAAAGAGTTGGACACAACTGAGGGACTAACACACGAAAGGGCACAGAAAAAAGATTATGTATTGATTGATTGACAAAAAGGTGACTAGAAATGCACAGAAATGTAACCTTGCATTTCCCCTGGGAAAGGTCCAGTGTTTGCTAATTCAGAGTTCATGGACTCTTTATGGAATATTACCACCACAGAGGATTTATCTGGATGTTATTATGTGATGAGGAAAGAAGTGGGTTGTATGCAGAGGTGTGGCTCCATCTGGTGATGATATACAAAGTCAAGATATAGAAAGAAGACTTGCTGATGGGTCTTATCCTATCCAGGCTCTGCTCATGCTGGACACAGGCCTTGTGACTGCCTTTCTATCTTCTGGAAAGATCAGCATGGCCATCTGCTTTTCTCAGATAAAGAGGAACACAGAGAGTCTCTGTTCCACAGCCCATGAAGAATAAGGCACGATTTGGAAACCAAGGCTTGTTATTAAAGTTGTGATGGACCATGGAAATAAATGTGTGCCTGGTCCATTTCATGATACAGACAGAAAGAGATATGAGACAGAGACGTGGCATTGTGTCTAGCGGACTAGCTGGTGAATAGTAGAATAAGTACTTTGCTACAGTCTCCAAATNTACAATTAAAAATAAGCTTAGTTTGCAACTTAGATGGGCTGACGGGGTGGGTGCTGAATTTATATTCTCTTTCACCGCCACCCACCCTCAGAGGAGTGAATTTTGCATCCTTGATTCCTTTGCCAAAATAAGTTGCTGACATTCATTGTGTTAGCTTGATGAGGCTGCCACAAGGAAGAAGCAGAGACCAGATGACCCAGGCAGCAGACAGGGTTGTCTCATCGTCCGGAGCCGAGACACCTGAGGTCACGGTGGCAGCGTGGCTGACATCCCTGAGGCCTCTGCCCGCAGCTTGCAGGCAACCATCTCTTCCCTGTGTGCTCACATGGCCTCACCTCTACGTGTGTGTGTGTGTGTGTGTGCAGGCACATGTGCTCAGCTCCTCGTCCTATGAGGACACCAGCCAGGCTGGACCACAGGCCCCTCTAAAAGGCTCATTTTGACTTTGTGATCCCTTCAAAGATTTTGTTTCCATATGCAGTCACATCCTGAGAAATTGGGAGTTAGGGCTCCAGCATGTGAAATCTGGGGGAGAGGGATTTAGTCTGTGATATTAGTGACTGGGGAACACCCTCCAGGGCAATTTCTGGGTCCAAAGAAGACGCAGCCCTTTTGTGAAAACAGACAAATGTGTGTGTCCAAGTTGCTGTGTGTGCAGCTGTGCCGGCAGCTGTGCCCTGGGTCCCATTTCCTCCTCTGGGGGAAATGGAACAGCACCTCCTGTCCAGACTGGCAAGTGTCCATGGGAACGTGTCTGCCAAGTCTGGCAGCAGTGACGCCTAGTAAGTGTCAGTAAGTGCTGGTAGGTACTTTATGAAACAGGCAAAGCAATGCTGAATTCATAATAAGAGCCGGAGTGTCAGGCACAGGTATTCTCCATGCCTGGGAGAATAGGCTTGAGAATTTCAGATGCATCTTCTAAGAAAAGAGGAAGGTCCCACATCACATCTCTCACATTTAGAGGTGATTCCTTGGCTGCAGTTGGAAGGTGCTGTTGACCTTTTCTTTGATTTAGGGAACTGCCAGTGAAGCTACTCTGGTGGCCCTCCTGGCCGCTCGGACCAAAGTGATCCGACGCCTGCAGGCTGCCTCCCTGGAGCTGACGCAGGCTGCCGTCATGGAGAAGCTGGTGGCCTATGCGTCTGACCAGGTGAGTGCAGTGCCCAGAGCCTCCTTGAGCCTCCTGGGGTGGGATGGTTTGTGTGGCATCAAGTCAAAACCACATCGAGGACTTCTTGGTGGTCCAGTGGTTAAGACTCTGTCTCCCATTGCAGAGGCTGTGGGTTCTGTCCCTGGTCGGGGAACTAAGGTTCCATATGCCTCAGGGTATGTTCACAAATTAAAAAAGAAAAAAACTACAGATCCTGCAGTATCCATTCCAATCCAAACAGTCCCCCAGGTGTCACTAAGCTAGGGACCTCTGCTAAAGAAAAGATGTAGGCTGCCAGTGGGAACTTAGCAGATCAGGTTGGAAAGAGAATAAACGTGCCATGAGATCACCCTGACCCCACCTGTCCAAGCTCGTGTTGAGGCCCTCTGGCTGCCTTCAGCATGGCGTAGTGGAGCCGCATGTGGGGCTCAGGGCTCAAAGACCTGGGCTCACGTCCCAGCCTGCTATTTTAAATTCTGTGATCTCAGGCCAGTCATGTCAGTTCTTGAAGCCTTTTTTTAAACCATCAGACAGGGTCCAAAGGGCCTGCCACCTGGTGCTGCTGGTCTGCTGGCTAGTGGCTGCAGCAAGATGAGTGGTGAGGCACTGCTTTGGAAGGTTTAGAGATCTCTACACGTGGGGGCATCTAGTCCATGATCAGTTCCCATGATCAGCCCTCGCGAAAAAGGTTAAAACAAAATGCAACTGTGTGAGCGAGAACAGAAGGGAAGAGCATTGAGCAGTAGCTCCACGAGTGAACCAGGAGTCAAGAGGGCACCCAAAAATGGCACCACCAGAGGTTTTGGTTCCACAAGGCTGATATAGTTTTGCCCACATAGCATTTAAAAATTTTTTTTTACTGTGGCAAAGTCATATAACATAAAACCAGAGGTTTTGGTTCCACAAAGCTGATTTAGCTTTGCTCACATAGTATTTTTAAAATTTTTATTGTGGCAAAGTCACATAACGTAAAACATGCTGTTTTAACCATATTTAATTGTACAGTTCAGGCTTCCCTGGTGGCTCAGATGGTAAAGAATCTGCACGCAGTGTGGGAGATCCAGGTTCTATTCCTGGGTCGGGAAGATCCCCGGAGAAGGGAGTGGCTACCCACTCCAGTGTTCTTGCCTGGAGAATCCCATGGACAGTGGAGCCTGGTGGGCCATAGCCCATAAGGTCACAAAGAGTTGGACCCGACGAGTGACTAACTCTCACTATACAGTTTGGTGGCACTAAGTACAGTCACACTGTCGTGCAGCTCTCGCTGTCATCCATCTGCCAGGCTTTTCGCCTTCCTAAACTGAAACTCTGACCCATTAAACACTAAGTCCCCCTTACCCCTCCCCTCCACACCCCTGGAGGAGGGGGAGCCCTTGGCGTCTACATACTTGCAGACTCTGAAATTGACTTCTAGGTACCTCATGCAAGTGGGATCAGTTTTGCCTGCTCAGACTGTACTTTGGAGCATGTTTCAAGGGTGACTTAGTACACACCCTATGAATAGATGGTACCTTCTCTTCCCCTGTGCTGCACAGTATATTCTCATCAGTTATCTATTTCATACATAGTTGTGTATATATTTCAGTCCCAATCTCCCACTTTATCCTACCCCCCCTTTCCCCCCTTGATGTCCAAAAGTTTGTTCTCTGTATCACTGATGTAATATTTTTAATGAATTTGTTAAGCTAGGCACTTCAACTGTGACAGCTTTGCTCTAGGGGATAAACATATGTAGCCTGAAATCAACATAATATGCAGACTTTGATGCTTTGTCAGGAGGATTGTCTCTGTGTGTCCTCTAACTCCAGGCGCTAGAGCTGCCCACAGAGGAAGAAAACTATTCACTTCTCTCTATTTCTCCCTTGTTTCCCAGACAGACATGAGAAAACTTTTAAAAATGCCTATGTAGGTCTCTGTGTATCTATGTTAAGATAAGTTGCTATGAATGTTAGGTGGTNTTAAATCACCTTTTCCTTTAAAGTCGCTTCCATTTTCTAGAAACAGCAGAAGCTTAGGCATTTCTTTGGGACTAATTCTGACATCCCTCAGCCCAAGACTCAATACAAACCCCCCTTGGAGTCCTGTCCACTCAGTTTGCTCAAGAAAAGCAGTCGATCGTGTCTGTGTTTGAGGCAGGAAGCCCACCCTTCCGTCTGACAAGGCTGATTGTCTCTAATTTGCAAGGGCTTGGAGTGCCTGAGCCTGGTGACAGCAGCTGGGGGATGCTGGCCCCTCAGAGCCATAATCACAGCTGCCAGGTGTTGGCCCCGTGATGGGTGTCTGCGTCAAATGGCAAGCCATCCTTTGAGCTGGACAAACAGGGCCATGGAAATAGTCTCTTAATTGGCTCTGAAAGCTCTCGTGGAAGAAAAGCCAATTTCGTGCTGTGTGTGGGGTGACACTTGAAAACCAAGAAAATGAAAGGATGTTCCTGCTCCAGCATCAGCAGCCAGTGGCAATGCTCACCGCAGTTCTTTCTGCCTTGCCGCAGCCTCACCATGGCAACCTTTGTCTGCAGCAGGAGAACAGAGGTATCCTTACTGCTCTCTGTGCAAGAGCAGGCGCCCTGTCCCTTCCTTGGCCCAAACCTGCTTCCAGCAGAGGCCAGAGACCCACTTGTCCCGCTGCCCCTGTCACCAAGCTGTTACCCAGTCCAAGCCCACTCTGCTTGCTGCACTACAGGCCAATTAACTGAGAGATGTGGTGTTGAGGCAAGGAATATGTCTTTATTGGGAAAGCTGGCTGGCCAAGAAAATGGAAGAGTAATGTCTCAGCCTTCTTGTTGGGGGTCTGGATGCCAGGTTAACAGAGAGAGGAGATGAGGAAGCAAAGTAAAACAAAACAAAACAGTCTTGCAATTGCCTCCTAGAATGGCAAGCTTCGGGCAGGGGGTGTATTAATTTCTTCCTTCCCAGGTGGTTCAGCGGTAAAAGAATCTGCTTGCCAGTACAGGAGATGAAGGAGTCAGTGCTTTGATCCCTGGGTCAGGAAGATTCCCCTGGAGAAGGAAATGGCAACCCACTTTAGTATTCTTGCCTGGAGAATTCCGTGGACAGAGGAGCCTGGTGGGCTATAGTCCATGGGGTCGCAAACAGCTGGACACAAGTGAGCGCCTGAGCACTCCCTTCCACGGGTGGACAGGGTCCTGAACAAAGATACTTTGGCTTAATATTCAAGCAGGAGGGCAGGGTTCCCTGGGGCAGGTCATTAGGTATAAACAGTACCCTTTTAGTGAAAAAAACAAAGGTTAAAGTAAAACAGATTTCCTGCAATGAAGCCATGCCTCCTGGAGCCACTGCACTTTTGGATGTTTGGCTGACAGTTTTTTCATCAGCACATTTTTGAAAAATCGCTTTTTGTTGCCTGAAGAAGGGGAGTTTTCTTTCAAGGCATGGACAGCGCCTAAAGGAAAACCCCTTGTGAGCTGCTGTGGTGATTCAAGCCTTTCCTTAGAATATGGTTCAGAGAAGCCTCGACGCTGGGGGTAGAGGGAGTTCCAAGGCCTCCGGCAGAGGTGATGTTGAGGGTGAGCTGCACTCCCACAGGAGTGTCGGGGAAAGACAAGGACACGCATCCCTGGGCCCGTGCCTTTCAATGAGCTTCCCATGTCAGTGTGTATGAAGGAGGCAGTGGATTTCCCTACTTTCTTCAGTTTGAGTCTGAACTTGGCAATAAGGAGTTCATGATCTGAGCCACAGTCAGCTACTGGTCTTGTTTTTGCTGACTGTATAGAGCTTCCCCCTCTTTGGCTGCAAAGAGTATAATCAGATTTTGGTATTGACCATCTGGTGATGTCCATGTGTAGAGTGATCTCTTGTGTTGTTGGAAGAGGGTGTTTGCTATGACCAGTGGGTTTTCTAGAAATTAGGATTACAGATGCGTATATATGAATTTATGCATTGGAGCTGCACAGCTCTACAGAACTATGAATGTTTTTATTTTATAAATTTCTTTCTCACAGTCAACAAAACTCTACCTTTTACACTTTTTCTTTCTAATGGTAATACTATTCAGCTCATGGTCTTTTCCAGGATTTACATAAGATTCCATGATCACACATGGAGTAGTCCCTGCAGACAGATGTGGGCTTGCTCCTATCCGTACTGCTCACTTACAGTTGATTTGGGGCAAGTTACCTAAACTCTCTGAACATAGGTTTCCCAACCGAAGATGATACAATTAAAAATAAGCTTAGTTTGCAACTTAGATGGGCTGACGGGGTGGGTGCTGAATTTATATTCTCTTTCACCGCCACCCACCCTCAGAGGAGTGAATTTTGCATCCTTGATTCCTTTGCCAAAATAAGTTGCTGACATTCATTGTGTTAGCTTGATGAGGCTGCCACAAGGAAGAAGCAGAGACCAGATGACCCAGGCAGCAGACAGGGTTGTCTCATCGTCCGGAGCCGAGACACCTGAGGTCACGGTGGCAGCGTGGCTGACATCCCTGAGGCCTCTGCCCGCAGCTTGCAGGCAACCATCTCTTCCCTGTGTGCTCACATGGCCTCACCTCTACGTGTGTGTGTGTGTGTGTGTGCAGGCACATGTGCTCAGCTCCTCGTCCTATGAGGACACCAGCCAGGCTGGACCACAGGCCCCTCTAAAAGGCTCATTTTGACTTTGTGATCCCTTCAAAGATTTTGTTTCCATATGCAGTCACATCCTGAGAAATTGGGAGTTAGGGCTCCAGCATGTGAAATCTGGGGGAGAGGGATTTAGTCTGTGATATTAGTGACTGGGGAACACCCTCCAGGGCAATTTCTGGGTCCAAAGAAGACGCAGCCCTTTTGTGAAAACAGACAAATGTGTGTGTCCAAGTTGCTGTGTGTGCAGCTGTGCCGGCAGCTGTGCCCTGGGTCCCATTTCCTCCTCTGGGGGAAATGGAACAGCACCTCCTGTCCAGACTGGCAAGTGTCCATGGGAACGTGTCTGCCAAGTCTGGCAGCAGTGACGCCTAGTAAGTGTCAGTAAGTGCTGGTAGGTACTTTATGAAACAGGCAAAGCAATGCTGAATTCATAATAAGAGCCGGAGTGTCAGGCACAGGTATTCTCCATGCCTGGGAGAATAGGCTTGAGAATTTCAGATGCATCTTCTAAGAAAAGAGGAAGGTCCCACATCACATCTCTCACATTTAGAGGTGATTCCTTGGCTGCAGTTGGAAGGTGCTGTTGACCTTTTCTTTGATTTAGGGAACTGCCAGTGAAGCTACTCTGGTGGCCCTCCTGGCCGCTCGGACCAAAGTGATCCGACGCCTGCAGGCTGCCTCCCTGGAGCTGACGCAGGCTGCCGTCATGGAGAAGCTGGTGGCCTATGCGTCTGACCAGGTGAGTGCAGTGCCCAGAGCCTCCTTGAGCCTCCTGGGGTGGGATGGTTTGTGTGGCATCAAGTCAAAACCACATCGAGGACTTCTTGGTGGTCCAGTGGTTAAGACTCTGTCTCCCATTGCAGAGGCTGTGGGTTCTGTCCCTGGTCGGGGAACTAAGGTTCCATATGCCTCAGGGTATGTTCACAAATTAAAAAAGAAAAAAACTACAGATCCTGCAGTATCCATTCCAATCCAAACAGTCCCCCAGGTGTCACTAAGCTAGGGACCTCTGCTAAAGAAAAGATGTAGGCTGCCAGTGGGAACTTAGCAGATCAGGTTGGAAAGAGAATAAACGTGCCATGAGATCACCCTGACCCCACCTGTCCAAGCTCGTGTTGAGGCCCTCTGGCTGCCTTCAGCATGGCGTAGTGGAGCCGCATGTGGGGCTCAGGGCTCAAAGACCTGGGCTCACGTCCCAGCCTGCTATTTTAAATTCTGTGATCTCAGGCCAGTCATGTCAGTTCTTGAAGCCTTTTTTTAAACCATCAGACAGGGTCCAAAGGGCCTGCCACCTGGTGCTGCTGGTCTGCTGGCTAGTGGCTGCAGCAAGATGAGTGGTGAGGCACTGCTTTGGAAGGTTTAGAGATCTCTACACGTGGGGATATCTAGTCCATGATCAGTTCCCATGATCAGCCCTCGCGAAAAAGGTTAAAACAAAATGCAACTGTGTGAGCGAGAACAGAAGGGAAGAGCATTGAGCAGTAGCTCCACGAGTGAACCAGGAGTCAAGAGGGCACCCAAAAATGGCACCACCAGAGGTTTTGGTTCCACAAGGCTGATATAGTTTTGCCCACATAGCATTTAAAAAATTTTTTTTACTGTGGCAAAGTCATATAACATAAAACCAGAGGTTTTGGTTCCACAAAGCTGATTTAGCTTTGCTCACATAGTATTTTTAAAATTTTTATTGTGGCAAAGTCACATAACGTAAAACATGCTGTTTTAACCATATTTAATTGTACAGTTCAGGCTTCCCTGGTGGCTCAGATGGTAAAGAATCTGCACGCAGTGTGGGAGATCCAGGTTCTATTCCTGGGTCGGGAAGATCCCCGGAGAAGGGAGTGGCTACCCACTCCAGTGTTCTTGCCTGGAGAATCCCATGGACAGTGGAGCCTGGTGGGCCATAGCCCATAAGGTCACAAAGAGTTGGACCCGACGAGTGACTAACTCTCACTATACAGTTTGGTGGCACTAAGTACAGTCACACTGTCGTGCAGCTCTCGCTGTCATCCATCTGCCAGGCTTTTCGCCTTCCTAAACTGAAACTCTGACCCATTAAACACTAAGTCCCCCTTACCCCTCCCCTCCACACCCCTGGAGGAGGGGGAGCCCTTGGCGTCTACATACTTGCAGACTCTGAAATTGACTTCTATGTACCTCATGCAAGTGGGATCAGTTTTGCCTGCTCAGACTGTACTTTGGAGCATGTTTCAAGGGTGACTTAGTACACACCCTATGAATAGATGGTACCTTCTCTTCCCCTGTGCTGCACAGTATATTCTCATCAGTTATCTATTTCATACATAGTTGTGTATATATTTCAGTCCCAATCTCCCACTTTATCCTACCCCCCCTTTCCCCCCTTGATGTCCAAAAGTTTGTTCTCTGTATCACTGATGTAATATTTTTAATGAATTTGTTAAGCTAGGCACTTCAACTGTGACAGCTTTGCTCTAGGGGATAAACATATGTAGCCTGAAATCAACATAATATGCAGACTTTGATGCTTTGTCAGGAGGATTGTCTCTGTGTGTCCTCTAACTCCAGGCGCTAGAGCTGCCCACAGAGGAAGAAAACTATTCACTTCTCTCTATTTCTCCCTTGTTTCCCAGACAGACATGAGAAAACTTTTAAAAATGCCTATGTAGGTCTCTGTGTATCTATGTTAAGATAAGTTGCTATGAATGTTAGGTGGTAGCCTTTCCCAGCAAGGTTTTCATGAGGGAATTTCACCCGAGAGAAGTGATCGGTGGAGTTCTCTAGATTCTCGCAAGAATGCTGGGTGGCTAGTACTATCCTAGATGACAGGAGTCAGGTGGGTTTGTTATATCGAGTGGACGGCCATGGGCTCTGTCTCTTCTGTGGCTTTGGGTTCACGTTTCCAAGGAGCAGGGTCTGATGTGGGGCTTTAGGGGTTCACCATTTATTGAGGGATGCTCTTTGGGGAAGCTTGTAGGACTTAGAGAAGCCACATACACATGGCAGGAATGAGCAAGGATGTGCCCTCTGGGAGAGTCACCTCCCATCAGCTCCTCCTGAATGGAATCTACATTGCAGGTGAGCATTAGCCCCCAGGAGCACGGGCTCAAGGTGCTGGTTGTAAATATATCACCCTATCACCTTGCTCCTCATCTGAGGGTAAAGAGGACACACAAACCACAAGGAGAGCTACTTTTGAGCATCATTGTATATTTTGCATGCAATTTTAGAGCCTCAGATGATAAGAGTGGGACTAAGAGCTTACTAAGTACACTTATAAAGTAATATCATCATCAGGTGACATTACTAGGTGTCATTTTCCCAGCTGTGCTTCCAAATGAGCATCCCCTGCTTCTGTTGAATTCAAACCAGTGGACAAAAAAGCCCTCAATACTGCTCCGTATAAGACTGCCCTCATGGCTCAGCAGGTAAAGAATCTGCCTGCAATGCAGGAGACACAGGAGATCGGGTTCAGTTCCTGGGTTGGGAAGATCCCCTGGAAGAAAGAAGAAATGGCAACCCACTCCAGGACTCTTGCCTGCTAAATCCCATGGACAGAGGAGCCTGGCAGGCTACAGTCCATGGGGTCACAGAGTCGGACACGACTGAGCATGACCCCACACTTGCCCGCAGGCACAGCCCAGCACTCTGCCGTCTGAGTCAGAATCATGCAACTGGGAAGTAGAGTCCTCAGGACCTGAAACAGCTCCTGGCCTGGAGGTGCAGGGAGTTGGGGGCAGGATCGAGGCTCTGCCTCCCTGTGCTCAGGAGGCAGGCGGAAGTGCTGGAGGCTGCTGCAGAGTCTAACCTGGTGCTCTCTTGCAGGCACACTCCTCCGTGGAAAAAGCCAGCTTAATTGGTGGAGTGAGATTAAAAGCCATCCCTTCCGATGGCAAGTTTGCCATGCGAGCTTCTGCGCTACAGGAGGCCCTGGAGAGAGACAAGGCAGCTGGCCTGATTCCTTTCTTCGTAAGTTCCCCTGGCCCCATGGTGTCTGGGCCCTGCTGGGGCAGTGGGTCGGGCCTGTGGTGGCACGATCATTTCCTGGCTTCTGCGGTGGTCACGGGCCAGGCATACTCAAGTCAGCACACCTTTCCTTCAGGGCAGCTGGAGCAAAACTCCAATGATTTTCCCTTCTGCTTGCATGAATCTCAGAAACACAGAGTACCCAGCTGGGGGATACTGCTAAACCAAAAAGTCTTGCTTCTGCTTCCTGTTAAAAATGACACTGTAGGGTGCACCTTTGACATGGCAGATGAGTGACAGACATCGGAGTTAGCTGAGTTAAAAATAAAGGACACTTTCCACCTAGAGGGGTGTCCTCAGGAGATACTATGATGCATCGCTTGTGAGAGAGGTGTTGCAAGCCAGCAGTGTTTAATTTAAAACACAGTTAAATAGGATATCGTTAAAACATCTAACTAACCAAACATCAGCTGGTTTTGCTGTACATGGCTGGACATTTTCCAGTGGGGAAGAAGCAGTCGCTCCCACCGGAGCCTGGGAGCTGTCCCGCCTGGTGTGCCATGCCGTCGTGTCATGGCTGCACTGGGATGTCGGGTGGGATTGTGGCACTGGCCCCGTTGGGTCATCTGGCTACACTTTGGAGTCACCTGAGGAGCTAGGAAGAATGCCGGTGCCCAGGCCCTGCTCCAGCCTGAGGACAATGGCAGGTATTGGAGTGGCTTCCAGCTTCTGCTGTGCACCCAGCATTCCATGCTCCTAGGCACCCATCCATATCTGGGTACTTCTGAGTTGTAGAGCAAGCTAGGTTCAACAGACTCCAGGTACCACATGTTTATAATTTCCCTTACTTTTCAAGAGTTACTCTTTGAGATGAGTTTTTTTATCCAAAAATTGTTTTGATCAATTCAAATTTACCACCATTTGTTGAATAACTAACATGTAGTCTGGGGGAGGGATGGAAGGCATGATTTTATACATAATTTGATCTTGATTCAAGGATTTTCCAAGGGAATAAGAAGCATAAACAAATAACCGTAGAAACATCAACAAGTGTCACGTTGTTGAGTCTGAAGATTTCTTTCTATATTTTGGACTATTGTTGGAAACCAGTCCTTTATCAAGAGGTATGCTTTGGCAATGTTTTCTCCAAGCTGGGGAAATGTTGTTTCATTCTTAGAAAGTATCTGCCACAAAGAAGTTTTTATTTTTAATGAAGTTCATCTCATCAATGTTTTTCATGGGCTATGTCAGTAACACCTAAAAACTCATCCGCAAACCTAATATGTTCCAGATCTTCTCCTGTGTTAGCTTCTAGGAGTTTTATAGTTTTGCATTTTACATTTATGTCTACGGCTCATTTTGAACTGGTTTTTGTAGATGGTGTGAGTCTGTATCCAAATCCATTTCTTGCATGTGAGTGTCTGTTCCAGCACTGTTTGTTGAAGAGATTCTTCTTTGCTCCTTTGTCAAAGATCAGGTGCCCATATTTGTGTGTGTCTATTTTTGGGTTCTCTGTTTTGAGCCATTGATCTATCTGTTTATTCTTCACCAGTACAACACTGTCCTGATTACTGCAGCTTCTGCTAAGGCTTGAGGTTGGGTAGTGTCAGTCCTCTGACTTTTTTTTCTCCTTCAATATTGTGTTGTGTATTCTGCCTTCTTTTGCTTCTCTCTATAAACTTTGGACGTGGTTTGTTAATAGCCATAACATAATTGGCTAGAATTTGAATGAGATTGCATTGAATTTATAGATCAAATTAGGAAGTACTGACATCTTGACAGTGTTGAGTCTTCCTTCCCATGTACACAGAATATTTTTCCATTTATTTCAATAAATCCTTTCATCAGAGTTTTATAGTTTTCCTCATATGTATCTTGAGGCTTCCCTTGTAGCTCAGTTGGTAAAGGATCAATGCAGGAGACCCAGGTTCAATCCCTGGATCAGGAAGATCTCCTGGAGAAGGAAATGGCAACCCACTCCAGTATTCTTGCCTGGAGAATCCCACGGACAGAGGAGCCTGGCAGCCTGCAGTCCATGGGTTTGCAAGTTAGGCACGACTTCGCAAGTAAACTACCACCATATAGCTCTTATACATATTTTGTTAGATTTTTATCTAAGTATTTCTCCCTCCCTCTCTCACTCTGCCTCTCTAGTTTGGTGTTAGTGTACATGGTATTGTGTTCTTAATTTCAAACTCAAAGTTTTCATTGCTGGAGTATGAGAAAGCAGCTGACTTTTGTATATTTTCCTTTATTCTCTGTCTTGTTATAATTGCTTACTAGTTTCAGGAGGTTAGGGGTTTGATTTTTATTTGGGAGATGGATTTCTGTATAGATAATTGTGTCATCTTCAAACAAAGGTAGTTTCACTTTCCCCTCTCAATCTGTGTATCTTTAGTCCCTTTTTTGTCTTTTTGTAATAGCTAGAATTTCCAACATCATGTTGANGATTTTTATTTGGGAGATGGATTTCTGTATAGATAATTGTGTCATCTTCAAACAAAGGTAGTTTCACTTTCCCCTCTCAATCTGTGTATCTTTAGTCCCTTTTTTGTCTTTTTGTAATAGCTAGAATTTCCAACATCATGTTGAATAGGCATGGTGAAAGCAAATATCCTTGCCTCATTTCTGTTATCAGGAAAACCTCTAGTTTCTCACTGTTAACTCTGATGTCAAGTTTTTAATAGTTGTTCTTTATCAAGTTGAGGTAGAACATCTATTAAAACATCTGGTCTATCCCATTGGCTAGGATTTTTAAAATTTTGCTGGATTTTGTAAAATATTTTTTATCTATTGATATGATCATGTGATTTTTTTTTCTTCTTTGTCCTTTTGACGTGATAGATTATATTAATTGATTTTTAGTGCTGAATCAGTCTTACGTACCTATAGTAAGTCCCACTTGGGNATTTTGCTGGATTTTGTAAAATATTTTTTATCTATTGATATGATCATGTGATTTTTTTTTCTTCTTTGTCCTTTTGACATGATAGATTATATTAATTGATTTTCAGTGCTGAATCAGTCTTGCATACCTATAGTAAATCCCACTTGGTTGTTATTTTGTATATATTACTGAATCCAATTTGCTTGTGTTTTGTTGAGAATTTTCACATCTATCCATAAGAGATATTTGTCTGTGGTTCTTTCTTTTAATATCTTTGTCTGATTTTGGAACTTGGGTGAGACTGGCCTCACAGAATGAGTTAGGAAAAGTTCTGTTTTCCTCCGTTTTCTGGAAGGGGTTATAGAGAATTCATTTTATTTGTCTCTTTTTTAAACTGCAATATAGCTGGTTTACAATATTTGTTAGTTTCAGGGATGCAGCATGTGGTTCAGCGTTTTTACAGGTTGTGCACCATTGACATTTCTTATCATATAATGCTATATTTCCCTGCATCCTTATCCTGTCCCGATACTTGCTTATCTGGTTTATCCATAGTAGTTTGTGCCTCTTAATCCCCTGCCCTTACCGTTTCTCCCCCCACTTCCCTCTTCCCCCCTGCTAATCACGAATTTGTTTTCCATATCTAGTTTAATTCCTTTCTTAAACGTTGGGTAGATTTTACGAGTGAACCCATCTGGGCTGGTTGCTGCCTGTTTTGGGGGGCTATTAATTTATTGATTTTATTTTTTGAGAGACACAGGTCATTTTAGTCTGTTCAGGTTGCTACAATAAGCTACCACAGACCAGGTGCCTTATGAACAAGAGAACTTTATTTCCCCCAGTCCTGGAGGTGGGAAGTCTGAAATCAGGGTGCCAGGGTGGGTGCTACTCAGGGTCCTCTCCTGGGTGCAGACAGCTGACTTCTTGCGTGTCCTCATACAGAGGAAGGGGCTCAGGAGCTCTGAGGGGGCCCTTTTATAGAAGCACTAATCCCATTCTCAAGGGCCTCGTCCTCATGATCCCCCAAAGGCCCCGCCTCTTAATACCAACCACTTGGATTTCACTGGTTTTGCACAGATATGTTGAAAGCATCGATTTTTCTTTATGTGAGTTTTTGTAAAACTACGTCTTTCAAAGAATTGATTCATTTCATTCAGGTTTTCAAATATGTGGGCATAGAGTTATTCATAATATTATTTAAATATTATCTTTTACCACCCAGGGAATCAGTAGCGATGGTCCTTTTATTTCTAATACTAGAAATTTGTGTCCTCTCTTTTTTCTTAGTTAACCTAGTTAGATGTTTATCAGTTTTATCGATCTTTTCAAAGTACCAGCATTTGGCTTTGTTGATTCTCACTATTGATTTCCTGTTTCTAATTTCATTGATGTCTACTCTAATTTTTATTATTTCTTTTCTTTTAGGCCCTTTGGATTTAATTTGCTGTTTGTTTTCTAGTCTCCTAAGGTGGAAGCTTACATTCTGGGTTGAAAATTTTCTTTCTTTTCTAGTGTACGTATTCATTTAATGCTATAGAGTTAGAGTTCCCCCTAAACATTATTTTCACTGCATTCCACACATTTTGGTAAGTTGTATTTTCATTTTCATTGAGTTAAAAATATTTTGAAAATTTCCCTTGAGACTTTCCCTTTGCCCTATATGTTAATTAAAATCTTTACTATGTTGTCAAGCCATAAACATGATATGTCTCTCTGTTTATTTAAATCTTTAATTTCTTTCATCATATAAGCCAATACTTGCTTTGCTAGATTTATACCTACATAATTCTTTTTCGAACAGTTATAAATGGCATTGTATGTTTAATCTAGGTGTCCATGTGTTTATTGTAGCTTACAGAAACACAGTTAATATTTTACGTTGACTTTGTATCCTGTAATACGGCTGAACTCACTTGTTTCTAGGAGGGTTTTTAAGCAATAAATTTTAAGGGGTTTTCTGTCTAGATAACCATGTCATATGCAAACAGGTACAACTGTATTTCTTCCCTTCTGACCTGTTTGTCTTTTATTTATTTTTCATGCCTTTTTGCACTGGATAGAATTTCAAGTACTATTTGTTTGGCAGTGATGAAGGTAGGCATTCTTATCTGGTTTCCAACGTTAAAGTGAAATGAATGTAGTTTTCACCATTAAGTGTGATGTTATCTTTAGGCTTTGTAGATGTTCATTATCAAATTGAGAAAGTTTTCTCCATTCCTGAAGTTCTGAGAATTTTTATCATGAATTAGTGTTGAATTTGGAGAAAACAATGGCACTCCACTCCAGCACTCTTGCCTGGAAAATCCCATGGATGGAGGAGCCTGGTAGGCTGCAGTCCATGGGGTCGCTAAGAGTCAGACACAATTGAGTGACTTCACTTTCACTTTTCACTTTCATGCATTGGAGAAGGAAATGGCAACCCACCCCAGTGTTCTTGCCTGGAGAATCCCAGGGAACGGGGAGCCTGGTGGGCTGTCATTTATGGGGTCGCACAGAGTTGAACATGACTGAAGTGACTTAGCAACAGCAGCAGCAATGTTGAATTTTGTCAAATTATTTTTCTACACTGGTCGATGTTGTTGAGTGGTTTTATAAAGTCTGTTAACAAGGTAGATTACAGTGAATTTCAAATATTAAACCAGCCTTGCGTTCCTGGAGTAAATCTCATTTGTTCATAATGTAATTCCTATTGCTAGATTCTAATTACTAACATTTAAGGACTTTTGCTTCTATATGCATGAGTAATATTGGTTTGTAGTTTTCCCTTTTTATAGTCTTGTTTTGATGTTAGGGTAATACTGACTTCATAAAAAGACTTGAGAAGCAGTTCCTTCCTCTTCTGTTTTCTGGAAGAGATTTTTTAGAATTGATGCTAATTCTACTTTAAACATCTCATTTTGAATTTAGCACTGTTCTATACATGGGAAGAAGCAAGAGTCTGGGTTCATGGAAATCACCCCTTTGATACACACCATAACCATCTGGGGTCAGCATCTGGCTTTCCTCCATCCTGAGTCCACTCAGGGTGCACAGTCTGGGGCAGCTGCAGTGGGCGATGGGTTGGTGGCCACAACCTTGTCTGCTTACTGATGTGGCAGGCAACATTCTTGTTTATACCCTCATGATCTGGTGGCGGAAATTCAGAGGCAGCACGGTGTTTCATTTTGACTGCTACTCTATGTCTTTGTGCTGAAGAAGACTTTGAAATAAGCATCATCTATGTGCTCTTCAGGGTGGCCAAGACCTCTGTTGGGGCATTTTATATGCACCACTTAAGAGGCATCTATGCCTCCATCAGTCACATTTCACTCTCCTCATGGAGGGCTCTCAAGCAAAAGGTGACAAGTTCACAGTCTTCGGAGCAAGGGCCAGATACTCACACTCATTGCACTTCAAAGCCTATCATGATGGAATAAGTAACAATTCCATGCTAATTCACTAAGTCACTCATTTGTTTGACAAATGAACACCCATGACATACTGGGCCTGTGGGACTGAGATCAAGGAGGGCCCTCAAGCATCCTGCTGGCTGGAGCGGAGATAGTAAGGTAACAGTCTGCACCAGGATGCAGTGTAATCTGCATCAGAGGTCCAGTGATTTGGAGCAGAGGGTTTCATCAGAGCTCTTAGCTCGACCTGTATGAAACCCCTGCTTCCTTAGAGGCCTCCCTATGCCAGCCCCGGGGATCCGTGGGTAGGCGTGGTCGCTTTCCTCTTGCAATGCCACTGGTGGCAGATAGACATGCCCATAGATCTTCATGCCATTTGGTGAGGACTGTGCATGTGGACAGTGCTTTCCTGGTGGCTCAGATGGTACGGAATCTGTCTGCAAGGCAGGAGACCCCTGGTTTGATCCTTGGTTCAGGAAGATCCCATGGAGAAAGAAATGGTGACCCACTCCAGTATTCTTGCCTGGAGAACTGCATGGACAGAGGAGCCTGGAGGGTTATAGTCCATGGGGTCACAAAGGGCTGGACACGACTGAAGCAACTAACGCACACATATGCACATGGACAAGGGGTAGAGGGTATGATGAGCTCAGCAGGGGGGTCAGTGAAGTCTTCACTGAGAGTTAACATATAAGCCCCCCGTCCTGGAGGACATGCNTGTGGCAGGCAACATTCTTGTTTATACCCTCATGATCTGGTGGCGGAAATTCAGAGGCAGCACGGTGTTTCATTTTGACTGCTACTCTATGTCTTTGTGCTGAAGAAGACTTTGAAATAAGCATCATCTATGTGCTCTTCAGGGTGGCCAAGACCTCTGTTGGGGCATTTTATATGCACCACTTAAGAGGCATCTATGCCTCCATCAGTCACATTTCACTCTCCTCATGGAGGGCTCTCAAGCAAAAGGTGACAAGTTCACAGTCTTCGGAGCAAGGGCCAGATACTCACACTCATTGCACTTCAAAGCCTATCATGATGGAATAAGTAACAATTCCATGCTAATTCACTAAGTCACTCATTTGTTTGACAAATGAACACCCATGACATACTGGGCCTGTGGGACTGAGATCAAGGAGGGCCCTCAAGCATCCTGCTGGCTGGAGCGGAGATAGTAAGGTAACAGTCTGCACCAGGATGCAGTGTAATCTGCATCAGAGGTCCAGTGATTTGGAGCAGAGGGTTTCATCAGAGCTCTTAGCTCGACCTGTATGAAACCCCTGCTTCCTTAGAGGCCTCCCTATGCCAGCCCCGGGGATCCGTGGGTAGGCGTGGTCGCTTTCCTCTTGCAATGCCACTGGTGGCAGATAGACATGCCCACAGATCTTCATGCCATTTGGTGAGGACTGTGCATGTGGACAGTGCTTTCCTGGTGGCTCAGATGGTACGGAATCTGTCTGCAAGGCAGGAGACCCCTGGTTTGATCCTTGGTTCAGGAAGATCCCATGGAGAAAGAAATGGTGACCCACTCCAGTATTCTTGCCTGGAGAACTGCATGGACAGAGGAGCCTGGAGGGTTATAGTCCATGGGGTCACAAAGGGCTGGACACGACTGAAGCAACTAACGCACACATATGCACATGGACAAGGGGTAGAGGGTATGATGAGCTCAGCAGGGGGGTCAGTGAAGTCTTCACTGAGAGTTAACATATAAGCCCCCCGTCCTGGAGGACATGCATCACGAGCCTGTCTTGTGGAAGAAAACAATACTGCAACGGCACAGAGATGGGGAGGATCACTGGATGCATGAGGAGGTACAGCTGGCCGTTGTCTTAAAGTGAAGGTGAAGTTGCTCAGTCATGTCCGACTCTTTGCAACCCCATGGACTGTAGCCTACCAGGCTCCTCAGTCCATGGGATTTTCCAGGCATGGAGTGGGTTGCCATTTCCTTCTCTGCTGTCTTAAAGGGGCAGCCAAGGGCCCAAGACGCTGGAAGGAGAGGCTGCCTGGACCAGGCAGGAGTGTTGCTTGAGCTTTGACATGTTTGCTGGTTCCCACTGAAACGAATGCCTGGTGGTTATCATCCTTCACATATGTGACTCTGTGTCCGATCGTGAGATGCAGACCCTGATGCCTGGATGTCTCAGGGAGCTTGCTGATCCTGGAAGTCTAGCCAGTGCTGGAGATCTGAAGGGCATGTGAGCCTTTCCTAAGCAAGCTAGCCCCCTGGAGCCCACGAGCCCTGCCCACCTCCTTCATGGTTCACAAAGGGGCTACAGCCCCTTCAAAGTGTGACCTGCTGTGGAAAGCAGGGGGCACATTGGGCAGATGTGAACTGGGAGCCCTCCAGGAATTCGCCGGTTTCTTCCTCTTGGTGGCTGCTTTCCTGACCTGATAAGATCAGGCCCAAGGCAGAGGGCAGAGCCTAGCGGGCAGTGGTGAGACTGGCAGACGAGGGCAGGGGGCAGCGTGGGGTAGCAGGACAGCCCCAGGCTCTCAGAGGTGAGGCGCCTAGCCTGCCTCCCCCTTTGCAAATGTGATTAGGTCTCTGCAGAGCAGCTGAAATCAGGTTAGCATCTCTGAGCCAAGCCGAGTAATCAGAGCCCGGAGCAGAGCAGGTGCTGGGGTTAAAGCGGCTTCTGAGAATGAGGACAAGCTGACTCACAGCCCTCAAAACACGGAACCACAGAACACATGGGCCCTGCCGTCACCAGCCTGGCACATCCTCCTGGGACCCTGGGTCCCATGCTGCCCACATGCTGTGCAGGGAGCTGCCCAGGCATGGGCTTGGTTGGAAGGGCCTCGGGCACGGCCAGTGTGTGGGGTTCTTTAACTGGCAGAACCAAAGTTAGGCATCCCTGGGCTCTCTTCTTGGTCTGGTCCTGCCTGTTTGTCCTCAGACCCCACGCTGAGTGTCTCACTTAAGCTAACAGTAAAGTAGGGGGTCCCAAAGACATCCAAATCAGGAGGGTCCTGACGAGTGAATATAATGTCTGCAAAGCTGAGACATGTTCTCAGCTGAGGCCACACCCAGGACTGGACAGCATTTTCTTGATTTTACAAAATGCTCCACAGCAGAATGAAAATATCAATACTAACATAAAAATCTCAGAATAAAAGATGTACTATTAACCAAATCTCATCATAAGAGACAAACAGTACTAATATTTGGTGAAATTATTCTAGACTCACTGCCATATACACATTAATAGAAAATAATTTTAACAAGAGGATATTCAGGTTGCATTTTAAAAACAGATGGTATGGCATTTATTTCCATTAGGATTTAACTGAGGAAAATGAGATGAAATGAGAGGAATTCCTGGATGTCAGAAGTGTCATTCCTAAGAGACTCTTCTTAAAGAAAATAATTTGCAAGTGATATTAAGATGGTTGAATCATCCTGTGGAGTTTTTTTTTTTTTAAACTACGCAAGCTTTATGACATAGACAAAGCATTTTATGGGTCTTGTTCTACCTACCAAACCAGGACCCTTAGACAAAGCGTTCTAATATTCAGTTATATTTTTGGAAGGAATTGCAAACACCAATGGAAAACGGCACACTGACTCAGATTCCCACTCAGTGACTCATCTGGCCAGGACTGAGCAGGCTTGGAGAGTGGCTGGTGCTTGG